>PVLA01003750.1:124725-201103 GCA_004027455.1 Hydrochoerus hydrochaeris
GTATCCGCCTCCCCCCAGGGCTGTATCCGCCTCCCCCCAGGGGTGTATTCCTAGTCCAGGCAATGGCTCTGAGCACACTGGAAACACAGCAGAAGAAAGGTAATTTGGGGAACAGGAACCCCAAAGGAATCCTCCCCAAAGGAAGTGGAAGACAAGACGGCAGCCTCCCAGAGTCAGGGAATCGGCCTCCCCCAGTCATGTCACTGTCCCTCAGTCACAGCAACCTGTCACCTGCTCAGGAAGGGGTCAGTCACCACATGCAACCTGCCGGAGAGACTGGCCACACTCCTGGAGTTCCTGCCCTAGGGCTCCGCCTCTCAGTGGGCTGCCTCTTGCACCTGCCCTCTGGCCTCTCCATCTGGAAGCTTTTACATTTGGGGTGCAGCTAGCAGCAAGACAGGGGAGGTGACACATATGTGTCAACAGTCAGCATCCAGGATCAAGGTCCTTCCTCTGTCCAGCCCGGCTCTGTCTCAGCAGCAGCCTGCAGCCTTGCCATCATCAGGACAATTAGGACCTGGGGACCAGCCCTGGCTATGATTCCATTACAAAGTGATGTGCACATCCTCCGCCTGGGGACCCCAGGGCCCCTGCATGAGAGTCAGAGCCAAGCACTGATTCCAGGAGCCAGAAGCCTCCTGCTTTTGCTTACAGCCCTAGCTCTTCTCACCAGCGATACTCATTGGTTGCCTGAATCCACATGGAACTGAGGAACAGGAAATCGTGGAATTGGAAGAAGTACAGCCTCAGGCATTCTCGGGCTGCTTCTTCTGCCAGAGTCTCTAGACCCACCCAAGCGCCTCCCACGAGCCAGCGCCAAAGGCTTCTGAACCACTCGGTCAGGTACAGTCACAGCAACAGCCCCGCTTCTCCCGCACCAGATTCCCAGCTCCTTTTTCTTGTTGCTGAGACAAATGCCCAATACCCACAGATGGCATGGCAGAAAGAAGGCAGAAAAAACAAGCAAGTGACAAAGCAGCTTCTTCCTGCCCCTTTATACTCTATCAGGGCTACCCAACCACACGTCGGGCGGTGCCAAACCAAGCAGGGGGCTAATTTGGTAATCACACACCTTTAACCCCCACATTTTTAACCCTGGCATTGCACCATGAAAAATCCTAGCGTCACACACCACTCTAGGTCCCACCAGCTCTGAAAAAGCCCCGCCTCGGGCCATATGAGGCTTTGGGAGGACGTCGAGACACAAGCCATACACTGGGGTAGGGTAAGAGAAAGAAAGGTAGAGGGAAAAGAGGAAAGCTGTGGTGTTAAAATTATACTTAAAAAAAAACAGCTTCAGGACACAAACTTTTCTCAGGAAACTCATTTTAAAAAAAAAAAACAAAGCCTCAAAAGACACAATTAGTCTAGGCCAATACAGGACCAGCCGTACTGGAGAAATACACACCCCAGGTCATTCATCTTAGACATCCCAAATCCATATAAAACCCTCAGCCCCAACCATAGTCTCTCCTTTCTCTCTCTCCCTTCTCCCCACACTTCCCCCCTTCCTCTCTCCATCTCCTTGATTTGTAAATCTCACCTTTTCACGTGTCTCACTGATGCCTCTGAAAATTCTTTTGTGATATCAGGAAGTCACCATACCTATAACCTACCCATGGTGGGGATGAATCATGCTTCTCTCTCTCTGTTTTGAGGAATTTCCTGGGGCCCTTCCAGTGCAAAGACCACTCATCAGTCCCACCGCAGACCCTGACAACTCAATGCCCCTTGGCTGTGACCATCTGGTCCCCAGGTATGCAGGTGCCAAGTCTTAGTGTATGTCCCCGGGCTCGGACAGGTCAAGCTGAAGACTCTCTTTCCCCAGAAGCACCAAAGTGTGAGCGTGGCCATGCCTGCAAACCTCTCCCATACAGTGCTGTCTCCTGCCTGGGCCCAGCGCCACCTCAGCGGGCACCTGCCCACAGGGGAGCACCCTCACTGTGGCGCTCGCTGCTCTGGGGGCACACCCACCACAGCACCCCAGAGGGCTCCTCAGACACTCAGTGCTGGGTCTACTGCCAGAAACAGGAAGCGCTGGCAGCACCCTGGGAACACAGCACCTGGGAGGGCCCCAGAGCCAGCCAGCACTGGCCATACGCTGTGGGCTGGCAAGCACCCAGCACACAGCAGCAGAGCACCCTGGAGGTGTCAGTCCCCTCCTGCTGTGCCCGTGGAGCCCAGAGACAGGGACCCCCTCATCCCTGGAGAGGCCACAGCTTTTCTCACAGCAAGATGCGCTACCTTCTGAGTTGCACATAAAGAGGTTCTCTGACTAGCTCTCCGTCATGCAGGAAACCAGAGAGACAGGAAGATGGAAAACAGCAGTAGGAGAGGGGACAGGCAGGAACAGGGCAGGGACAAAGGACGACCGAGAGGTGCTGCCGAGAGGGTGCAGGAAAGTAGAGCTCTGCTCCTAGCCCTCTGGGATCGGGTTTGCACAGCAGGCTCCACACTCTGCTCTGTACCTCCCAGCGCCAGGCCTCTGCACACTCCCGTATGTGCTCTGTCTGCACACTCCCGTGCCTCTGCACCAGGTGGGCCGGGCGTCCTCCACTTACAGAGCAAGCACTTGCTTCCGGCATAGAAAATGGGCCGGGGACCAAGGGCTGAGCCCTGACTGGGAAGCTTCTGCCTAGCACATAGGAGACCAGCAGAAGCTCAGCATGATGAGCCAGCTCAGTGAGAGCACAAAACCTCACTGTCTCCTCCCAAGCCCAGAGACCGACTGCAGCTGTCTGTGCATCAAAAAGAACATTAGAAAAAGAAACGTCATGTGTTTTTTTTTCCTCTCTCCTCTCTATCAAAAGTTTCTGCTCCCATTTTACCTGGACCTATCTCAAGCACAGCCCTTCTTTAAATATGCTTTGCACTTAAAATACAATTTGCAGATAGAAAAAGTAGTGCACTGTTTTTTTTAATGTAACAGATCTCTCAAAATATTCCTGTTTTAAAGCTTCTCATGATTGAAACTCCAATCAGACATCCCTGTCATTTCCCCCAGAAGAAGGAGGGACTACTCTAAATGATCCTCAAATTTTACCCCACATAAAAGTCACCCTGAGAACCATGAAACTGTAGATTCGCCTTGGCTTCCCAAGAGACTGGGCATCTGAGTATCAACCTCGGAGGTCAGGGAACCGTCTCTTCAGCAAGGAAAGCAGGAAGCCTGTGGCAGGCCCAGGGATGCTCAGCTCTAACTGCGCCAAGCCCAGCCAAGAAGAAGACACTTTCAGAGTTTTTCCAAGAAAGCATTTGGTTCAGATGCAAACTCTCGGTTATCTGGTCAGATCTCTGGGTTCTAGACCTCTGTCTTGTCTTCCAATATGATGAGCTAAGCTAGTTAAAGCAGTTCTGGGAGCGGCACCTACTGGCCATCTCCTATACTACAGGCAAGCTCTAATAGACCAAAAATTTTAGTAGCAGGAAGAAGATGCTAATTCTAAAAAGAAGGGTCTCAGAACAGGACCTCCGAGTCTGTTGTAGTCAAGCTCTGAGGGGTGGGCATTACATAAGCCTTTTGCTTCTGCAGACCTGGAGGACAGGGTTCCACCTCTGTCTTAAGGAGGAACTCACTGGATGTGCAGACAAGAAAGCCCAGGGCTCCTTGGAGCTCTTGATTCTCGCTGTAATCTGGAAAGTAAACCTTGACCCCTCTTTAAGGGAAGTCCTCAACTGGCCCAGCAAGGATTAAATATATAATCACTGTCCACTAACTCAGCAAGTGTTTACTGGTCAACTTCTCTATATAAACCGTGGATGCCATTTCAGCATTTAGACTCCAGAGAGTCTGACCAATCCATTGAGAGTAGACCTCTGGAGGAGAGCTATTAACCATTCCTTCTCTTTGCCACACGCTGCCCAAAGCAGTTCAAGGAGCCCCTGACTTCAAAGAGTAGGAAATCTACCTAGGGAAATGAATCGTAGCAAAGGACAGAGGAAACAGATGAAAAATATATTCCTAGAGTCCGCTAGAAGAACCTTAAGCATTCTGGGAAAAAGACTCTCCTACAATGGCCAAAGCAATGCAGAACAATTAAGAACACGTTGAGAAGCTAATGATTTATCACTTTATTAGGTGAAATACACCCTACTGTATGACTTACAAATTACCATGACCTGACACTTAGAACTACCTCACCAGGTAGCTGGGTGCTTTATCATGTGTAAAGCACAAAATTCTTATTTGTTTTTAGTGGTTTTAAATCTTTTCTGTGATCACTTTTGCAAACAATTTCCTTTGCAACTCTCACACTCCTTTCGTTTTTCCTCCCTGACCACATTAGCTGGACCCCAAGAGTCTCCCCATGTGGTAAGTACCTGCCTGTGACCTTCAGCACAGGCACTGCCTGGAATCGCCTGGAAATCGGGATTCCAGATCCCTCTCCAGATCTGCTCATGGGGATCTGTAGTTGAACAGGATCCTCGGGTGATTCCCATGCACGCTCTATCACCACCTGCTTAGGAAATACAAGTACTAACGGGTATCGATGTTTTCAGTTGGTTTTTTTCTTTTTGTCCTGAATGTAATGAGAATGTGTCTCATCCCCATCATTATTTATGAGTTTATTATAAGTTTTTGATTGATGTGTCAGGTTAAAGTAGGAAACTCTGTGTAAATATTAATCACTATGAAAATATTAAAGTCTAAGGAAGAATCTACCACCAGACCACAGAGCTTGTTAGGCACAGATGAAGCACAAAAGCTGATGCCCATCCTCCCTGCAAGGTGTGTGATCACCATAAGAGAAGACGGACTGACACCAAAATATTTCCAGCCATCAATATGCATTTGTTGAACACATAAATGAATGGATGAATTCCACTGTATTTTCTAATGTGGAAAGTATTTCTGCATAGCTGAATGAACGTTAAATGTCAGATCCTTGGATATTTGTAAACCACATGATTCAATATGCAAGAAGAAGTCTCTATTTTAAGATACTCTGCACTAAATTCTCTCACAAAGAGGAAAAAAATAGCTTGCTTCATAAAAATATATTCCCTGAGAGATTTTAATCAACAAGTGTTGATTGGGCACAGCTGTGTGCCTATAACTGTCTTTAGTTCTAATAAGGATTCAGAAGAGGTAAAATAGTGTTTTTCAAATTTAGAATTACAAGAATCACCTAGAGGACTTATTAAACTACATTCTGCCGGCCTAACCTGCTCCTCTGAGTTTCCCATCCAGTGTATCTAGAAGGCCAAAATTAGCATTTCTACCAACGCCCAGAGTAATGTTAATACTGCTGGTTCAATGACCACACTTGGAGTAACACCGACATAAAATATCCTCTCTGCTTCTAAGATGGTGGTTCTCACTCCTGCCTGTGCATTAAACTCACCTGAGAAGCTTCTTAACAATACCGATGCCCCAGCCCCTCCCACAACTTGCCTGATCAGGTCTTTAGGGATAGACTCCAAACGCTGATATTTTTTTTTCACAGATTCCCAGGTGAAAATGTGAGGCCAGAGTCGAGCCCTCTAAGATCTGGATCATAGTGGGGAGGTGAGACAGATGTGCAAGGGGAGCTCAAGGGCAGCTCACCGTGGACTGCTGCAGCCAGCTGGTGTGAGCCAGAAGAGGCCAGTTGTACATACTGCTTCACAACTCTGCATTCAGTGACATTATTGCTCGCCTGAAACCTACCACAGTAGGGGCACTTGCACTACAGAAACTGGTAACGTCTGCATGTCAGGGCCTTCTCTGTTCTGCTTAGAGAACCATTTATTAAACATCTACCCACACCCCACTGGACAGAAGCCATTAAGTACCAAACAAATGGTCAGGCAACAAGTACCAGGAAGGACGAGAAGGAAAAGAAACCAAACTGGGCCAGCAATGGCCCAAAAGGATGGGCAGGCTCTGTGTGGAAGAAGGGCAGCTGCCTGGCGGGAAACACCGAGACATGAAGGGGTGGGAAAGGCACACAGTGAGGAGACCGAACACTGTCAAGGGGAGGACTCTTTCTCCAAGAAAATTTGGTTTCAGAAGTTTAGACGTCATAGGAAGCATCTCCACAGAAAATTACACACAGGAGTGCAGACCATATGTAGGCCATCAATAGACGAAAGAGGCCACCAAGAAGTAACTGCAGTGTGTCACTAAGATGCCACACAGAGCTCCTGATGGACCTTGGAAGCTAAGAGTTGACAGCTGGTAGGCATCCCCCAGAGGCACCCTGGACCAGCCTATGGCACCCCATTTTATCACTTCAGTTACGCAAATCTGTTTAAGCCCATCCACCTTCTTCCAAGCCTGGACAAAGGAATTCGCACCTTCAGAAATCGTCCCCTAATTCCCAAGGGGAAGAGGGACTGCCAATGGCCAGGAGATCCTGGATGCTCTGTGAGGCGCAGATACGCCTCCAGCCTGGAAAAATACATTTCCAGGAAAAGAAAAAAAGTGAGGCTTGGCGGGGGGAACAGAAGAGCTTTGCCTGTCCAGCTCCTAAAGGTCAAAGAGAAGTCTGCAAAAGCCGTTTTTATAGGCATCCTTACCGCACCGTTAGGTGAGGCGCTCTGCCCTCCGTAAGTGGGCAGAGAGGAGACACTGGAGAAAACACCCGTGAATATTTCAGGCGGTGCCTCTGCTGACTTCTTCATCCTCTGACCACCCATTAAAATGCCACTGGAATAATGTCATTGTTGGCTCGTCATTTCCTACCTGGCTCTTAGGGAGGAGAAAAACAGAAATAACAATTCCTCACTCTGATTGGGAGGTCACGGGAAATCACCTAACACTTGTACTAAGGCTTTTGAAGATCAAAGGGCTAAACAATCACATTTTCATTTATTTGACGGCAGTCAGGGAGGCAGAGCGCCACAGGAGCACATTTCCCAGATAAACGAAGTTTACCCTGAAGTACTGAAGTTGTTTTTGAATTTTAACTACTTCAAATGGTAATCATTCTAGAACAGTACCCGCTCTCCCATTTTCTTAGACAAAACAAATGGAGCGTAATGTAACCTTTCTTGTAGCATTTCTGAATCTTCAAGGCAAGGAGCCTGTAGTCATGTCACGGTATCATGTGTGATGTCTTAGGTTTACGCTGAGATTTCAGACTCTCTCTGAATTAACAGCCTCACGTGGGTGAGCTTGCGGAGTGTTCAGCTGTTTGATTTTATGTCTTTTTTTCCTCTCCTATCTACTCTCTTGTCAGTCTGTCCACCACCACGTCAGGGTGGAATCACTGAATTTCCCTCTGGTGTTGATTCTGTACCCCTACTTCCTTGCCAGTGATAATTTCTTGACCTAAATTTGCTAGGACCTGAGAAAATTCACAACCACAATTATTATAATAGAATGTACAAGGGAGAGTTAAAAGACTGAACAAAGGTCAAAGGTAATATATTAAGAAAGTATACAACATCTAGCACATAAAATCCCTGTCATCTTGTCTTAGCATCTTTGAATTGTATGTGTTCCCTTGTTTATTGTTTCTTGATATGTCCCGGGTGGCACAGTTTTCCCCAGCAGCAATTCTTAGATACATGGGTTCACTGTCTTAATGATGTCTAATGGACACATACATGGGCATACAAGTGCTTATGCTTACAAAATCCACCACAGAGAAACCTCACTCTCTGGCAGGGAGACATGACCCACAGTGATCCAACTCCTGCTAATTTCTTCAAACCTGGCTCCTTCTCTATTCCTCAGCTGCATCCTCCAACCTCTTTCTCTGACACACCAGGAGATTTCTCTCTCTCTCTCTGCACCTTTGTACTTTGCTCTGTCCTCTCCCCGGGATGCTCTTCCTGCAGCTCTGTGGGGCTGACTCATTCCAGTGCTTTAGGTCTCAGGTCAGCTACTGCCCCTCTAAAAGGCTTCTCACCTGACCTCCTACTCACCACTGCTTTCTCTCCAGCACATGGCTGTGTTTTGCTTTTATAGACGCTTCTCTGATCTGAAGTTGTTCTACCCACTAACAAGCACACCGTCTGCTTGCCCACCTCTGTCCAGGCCCCCCAAGCACAAGAGAGTCTTCTGTGTCAGCTCCCGGCTGTCCCCGGCCCCCTCCGGAACATCTGCGGCCCAACATGTCAGCACAATTAGCATAAAACAAGTTCAGTTACAGCAAAGGAGCACTGAGAACACCTACCTATGCCCAGGAGCAGAAAACAGTCCCTAGGAGGTGAGGACTAATCTAGATAATGACTCTAGCATATGGGACAGGGCAGAGGGGAGGTCAACGGAAATCCCAGACAAAGGCAACATCTAGTAAATACCCTAAGAATATGTATCAAAGTAACCACAAAATCTGAACTCGGTGATTTACATATTGTCCAATATTTATCTTTATGAGAGGAGTTTGTGCAGAATACCTTAAAACAGGCTTCCTGCCTATTACATCATTCGGCTTACAAATATCTAAGACACTAAGTCTTAGTGTTCATTCAGCTACGTAAACAAACCTTTCATGTTTGAAAAAAGGTACAGTGAAACTCATTCATTCATTCAGATCTCACACTGTTGGGATGGCAGAGAGCGGGCAGCTCCTCTCCCGCCAGCGCCCCTTCCTAGAGGATTATTTTGCCCTCTGCAATAGTCGAGAACTTTCTCATGTACTCTGTATGTGTGGTCTGCACTAGTTTGATAAAATTGCTAGAACATGGTACCACAAACTGGGTGGCTTCAACCAAAGACATTTATTCAATCATAGTTCTTGGAGGCTAAAAATCCAAGATCAAGGTGAGAAGTGAGCTGCTCCCTCTGAGGCTATCATTAAGAAGAAGCTGTTTCCCACACCAGTTTCTATGTTTGCTGACAGTCTTTGTGTTTCCGTCTGTAGATGTGTCACTTTGTTCTCCACTGTCACATTCAGCGGGTGTCCTCCTGCATGTGTCTCTCTGTCCATCTTTGCCCTTTGATAAGAGTAGCAGTCATCCCACATCAGGGACCCTCTCTATTCCAGTGTGACCTCAGCTGAACTAATCACATTAGCAATGAACCTATAAAGAAGGTTACATTCTGAGGTCCTGGGGTTATGACTTAATATATGAGTTGTAGGGGACACAGCTCATGCCATAACTCAGAACCTTAGATCTGAAACCAGTTTTCCTGGCCTCATCTGCTTTTGCAGGATGAAGACATGTCTGGGGTCAACTTGAGAGCACTATGGGGGGCAGATTAGTTCCCAGCAAGTCTCTGAGGAGCGGGGTGGGGGGGGAGGGCACCAAAAGGACAGCTGGGATGGAAAGCAGCCTGAGAGGACAAGAGGAAGGACAGGAGCCCATCCCCCTTCAGAGAGGGGTCACGTACCACAGAGCCCCTGCTAGACCAGCTCATTAGACTGTCATTGTAAAATGATGAGGCACAGGGAAGCTAGGAAAAGAGTTCCCCAAAGCCAGAGTTTTCAAGAGTCCTGGACTCAGAGAGGCACTAAAAAAAATGAGATGGAGTTAAGAGTTTCCTTATCTGCAAAATGCCCCTACAGATTCTCCCTGTCACCATAATCCTTGATCCTGAGCTGGGCCATACATTGTATCTGGTAGCCATTTAATAAACATGTATCCAATAGGCAAACGAAGGCCTAAATACATGAGATCACAGCCATAAGGATAAGAGAAAGTAACCCTCACTACAGCTACCCCTCCCCACACCAATTTACAAAATAGCCAGGAATGAAGCTGGGTTAGAGATCAATGCCCTCCGGAGGTAGTTAACATCGAATAATACCTCAGCCACTGCAACAGAGAGGCAGAAACACACCGAGGGCCTAATTAAATCCCTTATTACAGATGCACACAGGTGTTTGCCTTGCCACAAAACACAGATCACAGACCTTCTCTCCCCCACCGAGTCCCAATCATCGCAGGGGCTTCATCTAAAAGCATTCTTCAGCGCTGAGGCTCCCAAACAATTCACTCCAAGAAGCAATTATTTCTGGGGCTGGAAATTCTCCTGTTTCCTCATCCCAGCCTGACATGAGCTCCTCCTGCAAAGGGCTGAGGAGCTACAGCCAACCATCCAATCAAAAAGCAGGGCGGCCTGGGCTCCTGACTTCCCCTTTGTCCTTCACACAGCTGCTACAAGCATCAAGGCAGCAAGGAGAAGCCGAAAGAGGAGCTCAGACACACGGCTGCGCGCTGAGACTTCTGGAGAAAACGAGAATGCCTCCTTTCAGCCGCGGAGTTTAAGAAATTGCAGCAGAAGTAAGGACTGAGAAGAAAGAAAAGACAAGAGAAAAGAGAGAGAGAAAGTTCACACCCCCCACACGGAATTTCAAACAGCCCTGACAAGCAATATCCAGCCAAGCAAAGGCGAGGGGAACCCCATTCCCCTGACAATGAAGCCTCAGCCCCCCCCCCCGCACAGACGGGAGCGCAGGCAGCAGGTGGCAGCTCTGTGTCCGGGTGCAGAGCCCACACAGCACTCTTAAAAGCAAAGGCAGTCTCAGGATGTGGCCCTCAGGGAGCCACTGTGCTGTTGGTCCTGCCTGGCGTCTGAAGGACAAATGCGGCCAGCTCTGCATGGAGAGTTTTGCAAATGAGATAAAAACCAGCCCGAAGTGAGACTCAGGATGCACTGAGGACAAGAACTAATGGCAATTATTTTGTTTTAATAACTGGGTAATTGCTGACCAGACCAGCAGGGGCCAAAAGGCCAATGTCTTTGCTTTGCCAAGAAAACCAAGGGTTAGGTGTTAACTGCATAAAATTAACTGCGCTGCTGCCTCGGTCACTTCTAACTGGGCTCTGTGGCCACATGACATGGGGACAGACCATATGGGTCACGGGGCCTCTGGCAGATCCACCTGGACAGAGAAAGCACAAATTTTTTTGAGTTGTAGTTGGCTACAATAACTTAACTTGCCAATGGCCGCTCACAGCCAGCACGGGCAAGGAGTGCAAGGGTAACAGCTGATTCTACATGGAAACAGAACTTTCAGTCTCAGAAGAAGCCAAGGGCCGGGCTCACGGTGTCCTGAAAGCAGGTGGAGCTGTCAGAAGGTCAAGTTCTCAGCACCCAGTCCTAGGAACTGCTGCTGAGTCAGGACAGTTCCCCAATGCACCAGCACGGCCTGAATTGCCAAAATCCCAGTCACTGTGCTGCCGGGAGCTTGCAAGAAAGGATTCACCTCCGGGAAGGATCCATCTGAAAGTGTCACCCCGACCACTGTCTGAGGGCCAGTGCCACATGAGGGCCACCCTGATTCCTCAGGCAACCTCTATGCCACATGCTCATTCTAGCCACCAAGCCTTGGTGCTGACCCTTCCCACTCCCCAACACACTCCTACCCCGTACCTTCCGAGATCCACCTCACCCCCACTCGTGACCCACGAAGAAGCCCACCCACGGGGAAGGTGCTGAGTGAGCAGTACTCACAATTACTGACCCTGCTGACCACTGAGTTTTGATTCCGTTTCAGGCTCACAGGCTAGAGACCTTCCAGCCAACTCCACAGATAAAAACAAACCAAGTTCCAGGCAGGTTACACGCACTAGTGAGATATTCTTTTGTTTACTTCTACTGCACGAATGGGCATCTCATCTGTCTAATATGCTGTATGGTTCTGCCTGAAAGTCAAAGTCTATGAATCCATTTGCTAGTCTTTTAAATAAGCATAGTATGCCAGGTGTGGTGGCTCACACCTCTAATCCCGGCACTGAAGCTGAGGCAGGAGGATCGCTGTATTTGAGTCCAGCCTGGGCTACAAAGTGAGCTCAAAGCCAGCCTGAACTGCATTGTGAAACCCTCAAAAAGACAAAAATAAATAAACACATGCGCCGAGTACTTAACACAGTAAGTATCTGCCCATCAGTTCTCCAGCTCTCGTCCCTTCCCCTGTGGCTCACTGATGACTTAACTCTAATAGTACCGTGAGGCTCGAAGTGACCTCAGCTTCCTCTCAGCACATCTATGATGAGCACATAATAAGCTAATAATTTGCCAGAAGAGCAAATCACTTTGGCTGGTGTCAGATATGTAACAGACGGCGAGGAAGAGAAACGGGTGCCTGCGTGCACCTTGGTCCAGGTAGATCAGCATTCACTTCTTGCACACTAGCTGCTCAGTGACTTACCAGGCACAACAAGGCACAGCTCTCACTCCTAAAGAGTTTCGGCACCATGAGGAAGGCAGACAGGAATACAGGTCATCGTGACTCTCTGTGACAGTGTGGTGACAGTAAAAAAGCCTGTCTGTCTGCTTCTGGCCTCTGCCTTGCTTCCTCCCTCACCAGCAAGTGCCCATCAATGCGACATCAATGGCGTGGTCACTGCCAGAGCACCCAGCACCTCCGCTTCCGGGTCCTTGTTCATGCCAGGCCCCCACCAAGATGTCCTCACTCTTCTGTAAACCTGACCACCTTGGAGACTCAAGCTGCACATCCAACCCTGAAGTCTTCGGGATTTATTCTTTTCACCCTTAACTACTCTGCCACTTCCTGTCACTTAACTTGGTCTCTTAGTCCCTTGTGCAATCTCAACTCAAAATCTTATTATTGATCTGAATTGGCAGTTTGTTAATGGTTAGTTCAAATTCTCTTCCCCACAAAATTCAAATCTGCACAAGTCTCAGATACACACTCAATGCTCGATAAAGGAGATACTACTGTATGATTTTAGAAAAGGTGAGACTTTAACTGTTTAAAAATTACATTAAATACATGACTCCCCCTCAGACTGCTCTCCATCCCCTCAAACACATGCATCCCGCTGGTCTTGCCACTTTCTGAAGCAGTGCTGGAGCTCCCCTGCCTGAGTGTCCCTGAGTGTTCTGCCGAATGCCAGATGTCCTGAATTGGTGCAAAACAAAAATCTTTCATGGTCATCCTAACTTTGGGGAAGAGCAGAGGCCATGTGGGAACAGATCTGGTGAATAAGGTAGGTAAGAACGCACCGGAACGTTTTGAAAGGCCTACCCTCCCGCTGAATGGCTCTCAGCAGCATTAGCACCCTATTTTGTAATCATGCCTCACGAGGGGACTTTCAGAACCGCTTCAGAAAGTGTCAAGAACAACAGGAAAAGTGTGTCCAAAGTCAGTGAGAGCATCCTGAGGGGATTAGCGGCACTGCATCTTTTACAGCGGTAGAAGAGTTTATTGAAATATTCACCATACATTTTGATCACACTACCTAGCTCCTTGGAGAATGAATATATTAATGAGTTAATGAATGAATGTGCCACATAATTGATCAGATTGTTGGTCCATAACTCCAGATAAACTTATCCTCTACCCAGTTCTTCCTGTCTCTACTATACACACACACACACACACACACACACACACACACTTTTCAGTCAACTAGAATGAGCTGACCTGGACAGCATTCACCACAGATCCCTGCTAAAATTAGCTACCTTATTTCAACAGCACCTTTTCTAATTTAATTTTGTGTTTGGCATCCTGCTCCAACCCAGCCTGACTCCATCTGGATTATTTTAGCATTTGGGGGAAAGGAGAAAACAAGGAAACAAGCTGGAAAGAATGTGGTATGATTCTGTGCTTCATCCTGCCAACCTCTAACGAGTGCAATAAATCTTTATCCACGCTGATAAACAAGACACCAATAGATAGGCACAGAGGTCAGGTTTCAGCGAGGTGGGGCCCCCAGAAGGACTGATTTCTATAATCAGTTTTCATTTCTCTATGAATATTCCAAGTTCCAACCAGGCTAGAGGTGAGTAATTTCCTAAATTCTCATGTCCCAGAACAGGAAGCAAAGCCATATGGCCAATGCTGCTCTCAACTGCAAAACCCAAGTAAGATTATCTACCTTTTGATGCCTCACTTAACTTCTTCTAAAACCAGAAAAGCCAGGCTTGATGAGTCATTTTCTGAGTAAATTCCCATGTCTATGAGAAAAAAACAAGGCTTTAACACAACATTGCTCTCAACTGCAAAGTCCAAGGAAGTTTATCCATCGTTCAGTGTCTCTATTGACTTTTCCTGTAACTAGAAATACGATTTTGGATTTTACTTCTGACATGTGATGATATCTATTGGTGAACAGAGAAGTCCTGGCCTCTAAGGCAGGCAGCAGTGCACAAAGGGGTCCACGATTGCCACAGAGCATGCTACCACCCAGAGAGATCAGACTCAGCCTTAGCTGGGGGCTGACATGCTGCTGTCCAACAGGGGCCTCAGGTGACTCTGATATAGAAGACCCATGTGACAGGCATGGGAACTGAATGAGATGAAAACAGCTTGTGCTTCTGAGACAGGAAGACTTGAGTTAAAATCCTAGCTCTATAATTTGTACCAAAAGAGTTACTTAACCTCTGGGTGAGAACAGGTTCTGCAGTGAAATGTTGTGTGGATTTAAGCACATAACACTCTATAGTAGAAGTACAGCCTGGCATCCGGCAACATTTGAGTAAACAGAAGCTGTCCAGATGGAGGCCCTGAACTCCCACTTCACACACTGCCTGGCTCTCTCCGAACTCCACTAAATCTTACTAAGTCAACCAAACCACAGGACAGCAGATGAGGAGTCCCTTTGAAAAGCCTTCTCCAAAACAGTGACAGTTACTGGGTTACCTTTCACAATCAGTTTTGGGGGCCTGGGGGTGTGGCTCAGTGGTAGAATTCTTGCCTTGCATGCATGAGGCCCTGGGTTCAATCCCCAATGCCACAAAACAAAGACAACCTTGGAGGAACAGAAAAAGAAAACCATCAACAAATCCACATACAAGGGAGGATGTTGCTTCTACTTCTCTCATCAAGGTAAATCACTTATATAGTGCTAGGAAATGTTTAAAAGCTAAGTGTTGCTAATAGCAAACACCTGCATTCTTTCTGTTCCTTCTTTTTTCACAAGTTTTGTATTCAGTGCATCATTCAGAAGCCAACCTTAATGGAGACTTTCCCAGGGGGCCTCTGAGCCCAAGTTCTCTTGACATAACCTGGCCCAACCACTCTACATGAATGCAGATCACTTTTCCTGTCCTATTTCCTAGTGAGAAAAAATGTGGTAAATGTCATTTAACCTTCCTCAAACAGTGAAGGTGGTTTTTGCTCCATCCATCAAATGGATTCCTCACTCTTAATTTAAAAACTTAGAAAATGCCCTAAACCCTTTTCTGTGCAAAAGACCCAGGCAAATTCTATTTGGAAGATTTCCCATGTTGTCCAAAGTCAATGCCAAAGTCTTTAAAGCTACCTAGCCAGGTGCATTTAATTAAAAGTTTTTCAGTTAACAGACTGGACATAATTCCTACTTGAGTAGTTAATTGCTAGATAGAGTTTTATAAATGATTTTTGAGGCCAAAGTCCCAGTATCCATAAAGTGTTGTTGCTGTTGCTTTAGGGCTTTTGATTCATTTCATTTTCTTTTTTCAAAATCCTCAAATTCCACCGGCAAACTTTTCCAAGGTTACTGATTACCCAAGACAAATGGCTGTCGACAGACATTTAGAGTATACATTTAGAGTCCACGGTTAATGCTAGAATCCCAAGAGTAATTTCAGTATTCTGCATTACCTCAGATGGACTGTGATCTTTTATTTTTAATAGCGAACGTTCAAATAAGAGTAATTGATTCCATTTAAAGGGTCTGAGTGCTGAGTAGAGCAGTTATATATCAATCGCTGCACAGATACAACAGTCACTACAGGAGACACCTAGTATCTCTGAGGTCTCATTCTCAAAGAAGTAGAAGAGGGATGCTAGGGAATCCATGATCAGGCCACAGCAAATGTGAAACAATTCAAATATGATCCCAAAATTGTTCCACTTTCTTTCAAACAAGGTTTCCCTTTCTTCACTTGTATTACATGCCTAGTTTGTCAGTGGAAGCAATCGTGCTCAGCTGTGCAATCCAAACACTGTCCTCCCCTTCCTTTCCTTAGTACCAAAAGTTTCCTTAATACTCTGAGTTTTGCTAGAGCTTTGGGAATAAACTAAGCAGAACACCTGATTCTTGTTCAACTGTGGCTTAATAGGGTCAGCACCTACACTTCCCCATAGCAAGATTGAGTACTGAGCTAGACGGAGGAAGCGGTAGAATCCCAGGCGCTGGTGAAGCCGTGGAGGGAGAGTGTCTATGGGTAGGAGCCACCTCACTCTCCTCCTGCTCTCCAGAAGCACAGCTGTAACAGCACCTTTCCTAAGATGACAGTAGAGCTTGTTTCATCACAGAAGGCCACGAAGGAAGCCCAATTCTAGCCTCTCACTTCACAGCTGAGCAAGGTAAAGACACAGCCATTTAATGATCTATCCCAGTTGCACAACCAATGACAGCCATCACCCCATCTGTGTAGGTGCTGTGGAGTCATGGACCCACCCTGGAGTCTTCTGCATCCCCTTAACTCTTACATCCAATCAGCTGCCAAGTTTTGTTTCAGCTGGACAACAGCAACTGCCTCCTCCCTCCTCACCCTGATTCCAGGCTGGCACATCTCATTTAGGGTGATGAGAATCCCTGTGGCTCCTGGGCACACTCCTCCTCCCTTGCAGAATTTCCCAGTAATTAATGGGGAGGTCATCTTACTTTGACCCCCAATCTGTCTCCTGTGGCTGCTATGTGTTAGCACCAGTTCTGGAATGTGTTCCCACAGTAAGCCACCCGAAGACTTCTTGTACTTGGCATCCCTTCCGATAGCTAAAGGCTGCCAGCAGGTTCTTTCTTTGCCTTCTCTTTCTCTCCATGGAGTTCTCTCTTAGGTGTCTCCTAATTTATCCATGTCCTACTACATATTCACTAAAGCAGAAAACATATTCCAAGTTAAATTATTAGAAATACAATATTTCAAATTAAAGAATGCATATAACTATTAACACAGATTAAGCTGGTGTGAGCTTTGGTGCTTACATCACAGACCTGATGTACAGTGTACTTTAAGCTAACTGTTTCCCAGTAATATCTTACTCATACTACTGACTCTTTGAATAATATTTTACTCCTACTACTAAGTCTCTGAAACATCTCCCTCAGCCTATTTTGTGCAGTTTAATTGTGAAATTTGTAGAACTTTACATTTAGTCGTGTTACATTTAGTTCAGTTAGACTTGGCCCAGAAGTCCTCTATACATATCATTCTATAGCCTGTCTCTATCTCCGTATTCAGTGTCTCTCCTGTCTTTGTATTATTTGCACATAGGATGAATTCACCATCAATATCTTCCCAATCTGAGGGTGGAACAACAGGCAGGACCAAGAACAGGGCCCTCGGGCCAGCGGCTGGTGCTCTACCTACAAGTTCCCGTTCAAACATGGAACCTCTGAAGTTCCATCATCCGACTAGTTACTCATCTACCCAGTTTCCCTTAAGCACATTTTAACAGACCACAAAGATACCAACAGGAAGTTTTCTGATGTGTTGCTAAGGTCCTTTCTGCTCATTATTTTTTGGTCACAATAAAGTCGTGATCCTTACCAAAGCAGCAAGAATTACACTAGCACGAATTCTTGCTCCAAAGCCTCACTGCATCCCAGTGATCGTGGCGCCCCTTCCTTGGTACTTTAATGTCCCCTTCTAAAATCCTGCCCACTTATTTCCAAGACCACTGTTTCAGAGCCATGCTCATCAGGCACTGTCTGTCTCACTCCAGGAGATCCTCAGCGCCTGAAATTATCTCAGGAACTGCCTTACGTGGCCTTCCCCATGCATCCGTTCCTTAGCACGTGCTCACCCCATCCTGATTGGCCTGAGGCTCATTTTCTTTGGCACAGAAGACCAAAGGCAAGGGGAAGTGAGGGGCTCCGCCCACATTCACCGTGCTGAAGTAACCTCCTTGATAGCCCTGCTCCAAATATTTATTAAAAACCTCATTTTCGCCTCTGGAATTAATTTTCAACTACAAAATAATATAAAATGTTGTCTTTCAAACTGTTCCTCTTAGGTTATCACCCTCGCTAGCTTGTATTACATGGAACACATTTCCAAGCATATTCCTTAAAATTGCATCTGGTGCCCATCAAGATAAAATTAAATTATATCATCGCTTAATAACTCGGTGTTTATCACTTGTTGATTTTCAAAGAATATTATTCATGTTCATTGTTTTGCCGGGATTTATAACAGCATGGGCTCACAAAATACCAGCAAGATGATCGCTTTAAAAGATTGAAATTTTTCTATAAGAAGGTCAGAGAAATACAATAAAAAACACTAGATACACAAAAATGAGCAAGGTAATTTGCTAAGACACATTAAACGGGAAAGGTAGGTTAGCACAGCAGTGAGGGGCCTGGGTTTGGAGTTAGCAGAGTTCAAATTCATATTAACTTTCTCGCTTTAACTTATTCCGTTCATATTAATTGTGACTATTCTTGAAATAGTCATCTCCTCTTTCCAAGACGCATTTCCCTCTTTTAGGATATATGGATAATTCTAGTGCCTTCTTTGGGGGCTGAGAGGATTCAATGAGGAAATGATAAATTGTGCAGTTACTGATGTACAAAAAGCACTTGCTAAACTCAGAAGTATTTCACATGCTTCTATTTAAAATACACTCATAATGTTGAATACTTGAGCCCAAGGGGCTCCAATTTTTTAAGAGCATGAATTGAGAAGACAGAAACATGAATTGAAAAGACATGATCACTGTAAAAGCAAAGGAACGAGGAAAAGAGCTGGCGCAGAAGTCATGGTCATGTCAAATTGATAAAGCCGCCCTTTCGTCTGGTTCTGGCTTTGCACTGCAACCTCCTGAAAATCGGTCTCCAAAGTACACTTCTCTGTGCCCGCTGTGTGTGTGCACACACTCGCACACCCTGTAAATTGTATGGGCGGAAATCTGTGAATGCTCAATACCCGTGCCTAACTAAACAATGGTATCCTGAGAGCTGGAAAACAAAAAGTAAACCCACAGCTCCCCAGGCCACATGAAGAACAGCTGCAGCAGAGGCATAGCAGATTGCACCAGGTCCCCTTTCCGTCCTCAGAGCCAGGTTCCGGCTGATGACCCTGCTCCTGGGACCACAGTAAAGTGGATTAATGGTGGACCTCTGACCACAGTTTGGAAAAATGGTTTTCTCCCTGGGGAATCTGCTAGGAATCTGATTATGCTATTTGTGGAGATCTGGATCCTGCTATTTTAAATTGTGTAAGAGAAGGAAAAAATAGAACTAGAACTATATACACTGAGACAAAGAATTTTCATTGAATTTTCACTGAGAAAGAATTTTTATTTCCTTGCCTGGCCTTTCCCATGGATACACATTCCTTGGCCAGTACGAGCCCAAACAAGACCGAATAGTTCATTATTTATTAGAAAAAAATGAGATAAGATTCAATAAGTTTCTTTAATAAAAATATTATAGAAACACTTCATCAAATATATCATAAAGATCCACAAGCAAGAATGGACTTTAGAATCTGACTAGAAATCAGAGGAAGCTAGAACTTACCAAAAGAAATTTTTCTGGGAAGATTAACCAAGACTTCATGCAAACTCAGTGCGGAGTACATGGCGGCTACTTCTCCAGAGGCCTTTAGGAACGCTGGCTCGCCTCGTCTTTGCCATGCGTGCTGTGCTACTACCAACCATATTTAAAGGTGAGAAGACTCGATTACTGGGAAATGAGGTTTCTCGGTCAGCAAACACCAGATCCAAGCTTCCAATCAGTGCTCCTGGCAGTGTGAGGCTGGGGCTGCCTGGAAGCTGCACCCCACATGCTGGCACACGTGGTATGGAAGCGCAAGGCCAGAGACAAGAAGTTGTCTTCTGGGAATTGTTTTCCATCTTCCATGTGTGCTTGTTTATTCCTTCAGCAAACATTCAAGGAAGCATATGGTACACCAGGAGCTTCCCAGGCCAGGGGTGACAAACTATGGCACACATGCCACAGCTGGCTGTTTGTTATCACTGAAAGCTCTAAAAGGACTGCTGTCACTGGCCTAAGGGTCAGGTGCTAAAAACAGCCCTAACAGAGCATCTCTTGCAGAACCCAGGGTCACAGAACGCAGTCAGCATGCAGGACAGGACCTTAAACCAAGTAGGCACCAGTGACCTTCAGGACACTCTGTGCACACTGCACGGAGGATGCATTTAGTGCCCCCCTACTACCTGCAGGTTAGGTTAGCCACTCTCAGTGAGGAAGTCCATGCATCGGTCACAGTTTTCTAGTAGAGCTTTGGAAGCGTTGTATGTCTCCTCTATAAATACAAGCTATCTGCACATGCTCTGTTCACCTGTCTCACTAGGGCTGGGACACATTCCCAACAAAGAGAGATGCTCAGTACACATTTGCTGAATGGACTCTTCAGTACAGCCCATTACCTCTCAGAAGCCCATCCTCTGAAAACAACAGTCACAGCAGAGCAAACATGTCAGGCAGCTGATCCGCTGGACTGGTCCTAAACCAATCCTCTGTCTCCTCTGCCTCTGAACCACCAACTCTATTTTTGGAGGAAGCTAATCAGGTAAGGGCTTCAGACTAACCCACAAGACAGTTCAGTGAATGCCCTGGAAATTCACAGCCAGAACCCTGGGTGCTTTAGTTTACACCTGCAGCATCTGAGGACAAAGCACACCACTCTTGGTGAGCAAGCTCAGATTCAAATTCACCCAGAATCAGAACAGAATCTTTGTTTCCCACTCAGCCCACTCAGTAGTTGTGTGACTGAACAAATAAGCTTTTTTTTTTAAAGCCAGAGCCTCTTTATTTTACTACTTGCTTCAGAATCATTCTCAAGATTAAATGAAGATCATGTAAGTGAAGGTGTCAGAACATAGTAACTGTCAAAAAATATGGTTATACCCCTGAGCTGACGCAGCACATCTTTTAAAAAAATACACAAATCCTTTCGGCATGATGCTACCAAAATGTTCTTTAAGGGATGCGTGCATAATGTGTCTGTGCATACACAGAAGATGATTATTCAGCTTTTGAAAAAGAATTTTTAAAAAAATCCTGCCATCTGCAATAGCATGAATGAACCTGGGGAACTTTATGCTGAGTGAAATAAGCCAGACACAGAGCGACAAATATTATCTGATCTCACTCACATGTTAAATCTAAAATAGCCCAACGCATACAGTAGAATGTTGTTTGTGAGGAGCAGGAGGAGGGGAACAGAGGGAGGTGTCAAGTCCAAAGATACAAATTCCAACCAGGGAAGGTCAGTAAATCCCGTAGATCTACTGCGCACGGCGTGTCTATGCCGAACAATACTGTAGTGTATCCTTGAAATTTGTGAAGATGGCATATCTCACATTAAGCGTTCTTATCATAAAATAATAATTTAGGAAATAAAGGCGGCAGCAGGAAACTGTGGAGGTGACGGCTGAGTCACAGACATAGACCGCAGTGATGGTTTCGGGACTGTACACCTTCACCGTCAGTGCCATTAAATATCCCACATGCATTAAATGTGTGCGGCTTTTTGGGTGTCGCTCACACCTCAAACAGTGTCTTTAAAAGTACACACTTCTCCTTTTATGTCTTCTGGGATTCACTTTTCCATCTCTTCTATTTTTATTTTCTGAGTTGGTAATTTTTTTTTTTATAATGTAGGTGTGATGACAGAGAACAGCTGTGAGATACAAATAATTAAGAAAGAAAAGCCTCATCATTAATTGAGTATGAGAGTCTCATTCACTCAATTTCCTGTAAAACCTGGTATGGGAAAATCCCTCAAAACCTCTCAACTCACAGAGACCCAAGGCTCACAGCCACATTCACCATGAAAATGGAGCATCTCTCCTAAAGCCTTAACCAATTCTGGGTTTAACTTTTTTAAACAAACCATAACAAATACTAAGTGTAGCTAATCACTCCCTGATTCCTTTGGTATTTATTGTAATAGCAGTAATTAGGATGAGCACATTCAGAATTAATGTGCATGTCTTATGCATATATCAATCCCGTTGTAATTTGCCATTGATTAACGATTGGAAATGAACAGGAAGCCCTGGGTTTTAACGCCCACATCCTGGCCAGCACAGCCTAAAGTGGGTCCCAGCATGCTACACCGAAGCAGCACCCTAGAGAAGCCAACAGCAGGAGGGCGGCCCCAGGGAGAGGCCTCAGCCTGTCTTTCACTTCTCTGTGTTCACAATGCATTGTGAACAGCGCGCAGAGTCCAGATTCCACAAACTCAGCCTTTGTGTGGGAGAAAACAAGTAAGAAAGAAGCACTTTTGAATGAGTCAGCCCTTGGTTCAAATCCCGGCTCTGCCTCTTACTGTGTTATTTCAAGTGTGTGACTTGGCTCTGTCATTCAGATCCTTCAGCTGAAGCAATGGAACTAATAGCATGTTCTCACAGGATTGCTCCGAGGTGATGGAAGAGAAAGCAAATAATCTGATCTTCCTGACACAAGAAGCATGTTTAATTTTAACTATATATTATAATTAATAATACTAATAAACATTATTACACCATTACTGCACCATTATTAGAAAAATTACTATCACGAATAGACAGGCAGCAAACTGTCCTACCGGAAATAGCACCCCAGCAGGCCCAGCATGACAGAGGGTGCAGAATGGGGAGGAAAAGGCTGAACACGGGGGTTTTCCAAGTCTGCTCATTTCCGGTTTTAGTTCTGGTGGTGCTGACTGTGTTTTAATTGGCCGTTTCAGAGCACACAACTTAGAGAGCAGAGTAACGCAGGGAAAGAAGGGCTCTGGGTGAGAAGGTAGCTGTGACTCCCCAGCCATCACGGGCAGGCCCACAGAGCTTTAGAGTGGGGTGTTTTTCACCTACAATAATGGACATAATATCCACCCTGCAGCGCTGTCAGTGTCAAACAATATGACAAAAACGGGAGAAAGCAGAAACATCGTGAGAGTCGGCTTCCATGAGAACCAGCGTCCTCACCAGCACTAATGAGAAGCTTACGCTGCGGCCCTTCGGTGGCAGCCCCAGCCTTTTCACAGGGCCTCGCTGAAGGGTGCTTTTAATTTTCCTGCTCCTAACCACGCTTCCAGCAGCTGTGCAGACCGGGAAGTTCCTGTGTTCCTGGTCCCAGCTTCTAGAACAGACCAAAAGCACACTCTATTTCACAGGAGGGCTTAGGCGTGTATATGAGAAAAAAGAATTCAGCCCACAGGCTGATCTGGGGGTTCGGGCAGTGATACCCACTGGTCCGGGAGAACGTCATGGAGACTCTTACACTTCCCAAGTCAGCCACCAGCGTAGACTGCAGTGGAGACTTAATACACGTTCCTGGATGACTGACAGCAAAGTACAGAAGTGACAGTGTTTCCCGAGACATGAAAATCTAGGAGTGTCTCCATCCCTGCCACTAAGGCAGCCAGCCCACGGAGGCTCTGTTCACAGACGCAGACACTGAAGAAAAACACCAGTGCTTACAGGAAGCTGCTGACACTCTGACGCTTGGCAAATCTCTCTGAAGCTCTAGACTTTAAGTCTGAAGACCCTGTTTCAATTCTGACGCTACCGAGTGTATCATCTAATCTCTCTGAGTTCCGGCTTCATCCTCAATAAATGAAATAGCAATACAGGTTCTCCCCATCTTAGAGTGTTATTGTGAATTCTTGAAAAGGTAATAAATGTAAAAGCTCCTTCCATTCTGTACACACACCCTTTGCACAGAGTGGATTTAAAGTATTAGCAACAATTATATTTATATATTACGCACAGCATATTCCTGAAACATGAAGCAAGAAAAAAATAATCAGAGTCGTCCTTGTTTCCTTATAGCCGTTCTGGATTCTCACCCCCAAGCCAAGCCTGAAAGCAGAACAGGAGCCCCATTCCACCCCAGAGTCTCAGCGCCAAGCACCCTTGAGCTTATAACGCATCTCTCTGCACTCAGTGAGCTACACTTCCTGTGTCTGTCTGGTTCAGTAATCAAAGAATCCCGGTGGCTGCTGGGTGGGTCCCAAACCAGGCAGAAACACTAATATGCGAAGCCCCTGGTTCTGCTCCCCAAGTGCTCAATTCTCATGCTCCAGACACGAGCATGCATCCAGACAGCCAGTCCTGGACTCACGTCACACTCTCCACTGCACAGTGAGTATGGTCACTACCCACTGCCACAATCCTCTCATCGAGCTCCCTGGGGGTCAGTGTCCGACTAAACTGGACACGGATTTTCCATGGATCCTTGCACTCTCAAATCCATGGATCTGGTCACAGTTCCCAGAATCTCACCCTCTTAGTACTGACTGAGCATATCACTGTGGTTACACCTTGTCATCCAGAACCACACAAATTACAAACACAACACAGTGCACATCTCCTCTGCTAAGGTGACCAGAAAACAGCTTTCTAGTTAAACTCAAAAAGGCTTGGTTTTTCCAGCAATGATAAAGGAGGCTTCCCATCTTAGAATGTCAGTCTGGGTTTCTAACCCCACCTGGCAGCAATAAGGAGGCAGTAAGGAGGCATTTCTCTCTTCCATGCCCATCAGCATGAAGTTGGAGAGGGTCTGCTAATAACAAAGACCCATATGAAACTCAAAGTTGTACAATGTAGTATCATAATGAACAAACTCAATTAAATACACACACGCATGCACACATGTGCACACACACCCACACACACATGCACACACACCACTCATCAAAGAACAAGGAAAATCGCATCTTCAATGAGAAAAGACAACACATACCCACTCTGAGATGACACAGAGATTGGAATTATTTGACAAGGACTTTAAAGAAATCATCATAAAAATGCTTCAGTGCATATGGATATACCTGAAACACATGAGAAAAAAAGAAAGTCTCAGCAAAAGAACAGGAAATATAAAAGACAGCCAGATGGAAATTAGAGAATTGACAAATAAAATAACTGAAATTAAAAACTCTAAGGTTGAGCCACACAGAGACTAGGGAGAAAAGAAGAATGAATGTGAAGACAGAAAAACAAAGTATTTTTCTGAACAGCAAAGAGTAAAGAGACTAAAAATCTTATTAGAGAATCAAGAACCCATGGAAATACTAAAAGATCTAACAACAATGTCCTAAAGGACCTAAAAAGAGAAAGAAAAAAACATGGGGCTATGAAATAATGACTAAAATAAAATTTGGCAGAAGATACGAACCTAAAATTTAGGAAGACTGGCCAATTGCACATGGGATGAGCCCCAAAAGACCCACACCTTATACCCAGTAAAACTGCTGAATCCCAGTGACGAAATCTTTAAAGCTGCAAGAGGAAAGCACCGCTTCACATGTAGGTTTTTAAAAAGTTTGAAAGATAGAGAATTTCTCATGAGAAACCAGGGAAGTGACAGAGACACACAGCTTTCAAGGGCTGAAAGAAAAACACTGACAATCCAGAATTTTACACCCAACAGAAATATCCTTTGGGAGTGAAAGAATAAAGCAAAACATTCAAAAGTGGAAGAAACTGGGTCACTAGAAGCCTTGTCCTAAGGGAAAGATAAGAAGACACATCTGGGAAAATGAAGAAAATGACAAAGAAGAATACATGAAAAACCAGGAAGGAAAACAAACCCAGAACTAAAGAGAAGATACATGGCTAATAAATCAGAAATTCAGGAGAAGTCAGAATACCAGAGTCAACACAAGTTATCCTCCCTTCTTCTAGCCACACAAAGTGGCCCTTTTCCCTCCAGACCCTCGTCTCTTCAGGTGCCCTCAGTCCATCCACTGGTCCCAGGGATGCATTAGATGAAGCAGACACCCAGTCACTTGCTTACTACCCTTCGATGGAACAATGTTCCTTTCCCACATGCACAGCCCTGCAAACACGAGACCCGTCTACAAGGTACAGGCTACCCTTTCCTGGCCCCCACTGTACTTTCTGCAGACTATGAGAAACAACAATTTCATCATAAAAATTAAGAAAAACAATTGTGTATCCAAGGGGCATCCATTCTGCTTCCACCCGCCTTCACTTGCCCCCTCCCCGGCAGAGAACTTGTTCTTTCTGAAATGCCCAAGGCTGAGTTTATTACATAAAGAAGGTTCCTACCCTGTGACTATGACTTCATTAACCCCCATAAGTGACACAGGACAAGAGCTGACCAGTCTGAGAAATTCCTGGAGTTCATGAGGTAACTCCATCTTCCCGGACTGCAAGGTTCCTACCTCTACACCGCATTGGTGCCACGTTGCTATCTACACTCATGGTCACACGTGGGAACTAGGGTTGATTTAGGAGTGAACATCTCTGCAGAGGAGTGGGTCTGCTATCTTAGCGGACATGTGCAGAAGGGAACGTGAGAACGGGGCCAATAGAAAACGGTGCTGGTAGGCCACTGCTCTGGGTGACAGCGGGTGCCTCGGAAGGTAAAAACGTGACTTCTGCTTCTCCTGGGCTCAGACACTGGGCAGAACAGAATCAAAATAGTCTTTCCATTCATCCTCAGGATCCTAACACCATCCAAACATAGAGAACCAAGATTAACATGGCCCTGACAGCAGCTGGGAGCTCTGATCGTGTAATTATGCCTGGGTTGAATGCACACCCTGAGGGTGTGTGTATGAGATTCTGGATCCGACCACAGCCAATTGCTTCCTCATCCTTTCTAGTGACTTACAGAGTGAAAGAGGGCTGCATGACCAAAAGAGAACACCAGAGAACCTTGAGACCTTCATCCCAGGCACTCATGTCTGGATTTCTCTGTCTTCTTGCTGAGAGACAGAGGCAGAAGAGTCCATCGGTGTCTGCAGACTTGCCTTTTATAAACCTTAGATGCTGGGTTATAAGTCTCAGGGGAAGTTATAGTTTCCATCAGTTCTAAATCATGGACTCCAATTTGCAGAAAGTCTGTTCCTAGACTGTGAACTGGAGCCATTTCACTTGTCTACACCTCCGAGAGTTGCCCTGAAATTGAGTCTCTGAGCCCCTTCACTCAGTGCTGTGCCTGGATCACAGGATAGAGTGAGGGCATGGAATCCATGAAGATCTGTCACAAGAAAGCAACAGACTCCACAATGTAAACTGTCCAAAAGGAAAGAGTACAAAACAGTTAGCTTGTCTATTCCTGATTGCTGATAGCACCAGCTTGTCTATCCCTGATTTCTGGTAGCACCTCTTCAAAGAGGCTACAACCATGAAATGCTGCTTCAGAGCGAATGGGGACCCTGTGCTGGGACTGTCTGGGTAGGGTCAGGATAAGATGTTATGGAAACGTGTGTGAGTCATAGACAAAGAAAAAGGCATACAATCAAAACGTGAGCTATCAAGCCATGAAAATGACAAATAGCCCAATCCAGTTTCTAATGGAAGAACATGAAGGATACAGGGACTGAAATATTTTGAAAGGAAAAGAAAAAGTTCACCTTCCGAGTGCAAAGCCAAACAGACTTAAAAAGGACCCACTCCCCTCCAAAAAAACTAATTGAATATACTCCAAAATTACCAAGGTAGTTAAGAAATGACTGCGACACCACAGATCTTTGGAGATACTGACAATGACATCCAAAACCACGAAAGTTAAATTCATCAGTGTCAATTAAAATGTATTTCTAAATGTTAACAGAATAATATAACATGTCACCATACCTGCTAAAACACAGCCCTCTTGTGCAACAAAACCCGTGCGTACAGCATGGGAGCCGGGGGAGTGAATGTACAGCATGGGTGTTTATTTCTCTCCTGTCTACACCAGGAACTTAAGGAGAAAACTTCTCTTCCTTCCACCTGAACAGAAATGACTTGGATTTTACCAGCTCACCGCTCTCCTGTGGCCATCAGGGTGCTGCAGTCCAATAGACTCCCAAGAAGGAGTGGCCAAGGCAAACAGCTGGCCAAACTCCAGGATGACTCTCAGAAGCCTGAGCCCCAGGAAGCCGAGCACTCCAAAATTAGGATGACAAATTCAGTCCAGTGGCAGGAGGACAATTAAGAAGGGTGGCTGGTGTGTTCCGTAAGTGGATTCCCAGCAGCCCAAGTGTGACAGCTGTTTAACATCGGCCCAAGAGGATGAGTAGAGATGAAAGAGAAAATGAGTTCATCTGAGTCCCATTCTGCTACTAAAAAGAAGAAGAAAGGAGATTTGGACATTGGACTTCACCTTGGGCTACAGCTGTATTGTATTTGGAGGGCTGGCATTTTCACAGGGGAGGAAGGTGGTCAGATTAGAGGGAAGGAGGTCACATTTTGAAAGAAAAGCAGAAGGGTTATTAGCGAGCAAATAAGAATCAGTTCTAAGAAACCTGAGGCCTAGCTGGGCCTGGCATGTGTAATAACTGTGTCCTGAACACAAATCCTTATCAGAATGCCCATCCCCAAAGCCCACTTCAATTGCAGGCTTTTCATCTCAGCAGCCACCAACAGGCCAGAAGCTCAGCGGCAGCTTTCATTAATTTCCACTATCACTGTGATCTCCAGGCTTCCACCAGCAAGGAGCCAGGGGCTTTGTCTTTTTCATAGGTAATTTACAATTACAAGGGCCAGCTTCCTTGAACCCGAGGTGGGGCTGAGGAGACCAGGGAGCAAGCTTCTTTCTCTAAGAAACAAAAGGATTGGTTAAAAAAAAAAGAAGAAGAAGAAGAAGAAGAAGAAAAAAGCAGACAGGGAGAGCTCATGAATACCCAGTTCTGGCTCCAGCCAGAAATAAACATGAAAAATAATGAAAGTCCTGAAGTGAACAGCTGAGGACGCATCACTGGCTGCACCTGGGGGCAGCTCTCCAAAGCCACCTGGAGTTTTCTGAATCTCAAGTAATAACTTCAAACTATTTCCTAAGCCAATTTTTTGAGAGCCCTGAATGGCTGGCATAAGTGCCCAGAACAATGCAATGGTTCTGCTTCCTGGGAGCAGCCAGGCACCCTGCCCGCAGCATCCACCAGGCAGGAGGAGCGTGCAAAAGGGAATCCGCAGGGGACAGCGGCCTCCTCTGACAGCCGCCTGCGCTTTCCTCACGTTCTTCTCCAACTCCTGAATTTACGCTCCACCCATTGGGAGGAAAGAATTTCTATAGTAAATACCTTAAAGAGTAGATACTTAAAAATTAACTGCAAAAATAGACTTTTAAAGGAGGACAAAACTTTGCCGGGTACACAAGTGAAGAAGAGACCCTGCATGCCTCTCACCTCATTTAACACGGCCATTACTGTTGCTTTCATTCCTGGTGACCGAGGGGGTTAAATCAGTCCAAGGTCACAAGGCTAGCCAGCGCCGGTGCCCCGGTGCCCCAGTGTGGCCAGCTCCAGCCAAAAGCCTGCCGAGGCACAGCGCTCCACAAGGGGTGTCTTCCCCTGTCCAAGGAGGGCAGCATCAGTACCAGCCTTATGGAGGGAGGGGTTTCACAGTGAGTGTCTCTATCTACATCTAAGTTTCCAGTGACCTTTCTTCATGTGATGGTTCCAACATCCTCAAGCCTGCATGAGGCTGCGACCATAGACGGAGCAAGCACAGCCCAAAAACCCCTTCCAGAGGTCCTCTACACACCGGCATGTGTCGTCTGAGCGGTGGGCTGTCGTTGTTTCTGTGGGAGAAATGCACACCCTGCCCCGATGCTCTTTCTATCTTCTTGAGAGGACTGAACCAAAGTCATTTCATGGCCAATTACAAAAAAAGAACTTGTCTTTGACACCTGAGCTTCTTCTACTGCTCTCTCGGCCTCTGCCCTCCTTAGCCTTCACTTCTATTACTGTAATTTCCCTCCCAGCTAAAAGAACAGCACACTGACTCAGGCGTATAGAACAGCAGATGTGATAAAGGTCTCATGATAAAGAAGTACATTTCTAATGATTACAAATTAGAGAATACCAGACTAGGAAATGGAACGTATTTCTAGGGAACAGGTCTTTCTAGCACCTTTAAAAACAAAACTGCAAAAGCAGGCAAACTCTGTTTACATTTTAGATCAACTCAATCTCACATACAGGTCCACATATTCACACAGGCCCAGAGGCACAAACAACTTAAAAATAATACTTCAACCAGCTCAGTGCAATTATTGTATGGGGACTTCCTGCCGTTGTGTGTGGGCAAGCTGCCAAGGTAAGTGGGACACCGTGACCCTGAAGAAGGTCATGATGCATCCCGGAATAGAGATGCATTAAACTAGGTATCACTGGGGTGCTTCATAGCTCTGGCCTCCGGGTTCCCAGAAGATGCTGACAAAAGAGTGGCCCCACATAATTTGGGGGAGCTTTGCAGGTTTGCTTAACAAGGGGCTCTCCCTGTCCCGCACCACAAAGCAAGGACTGAGGAAAAAAAAAAACAGCCAAACACCAAGCCTGGTGCTTCCTAGAGGGAAAAAAAGTCATCCTGAAACTGCATTATTTAAGTACATAAACTTTGGGGATTGTTTCAAAGACAAATCTCAGCTCCCTTCGGTTCTTAAACCTAACTCAATCCTTGGTGCAAAAGCACTCAAAGATTTGAGGAATGACTGAGCAAATGAACAAATTACAGCCATCAGGATGGACATTAGGTCCAACTCTGGGGCTCAGCACGGTGATCTCATGTAGGGTCCTGGGCCCTCTGCTGGGCACCTCTGATGAGCTAGCAGAGCCTGCCCTCCCACCTCTCTGGGTTCCAGGGAGCATCAGAGGAGCTCATGGATACTAAACAGTTTCCGCAGCACAGAGCGGTCTGCAAGTCTCTGCCTAGTGCCCATGACAATGCACAGCAGTTCTTGTAGGGAAACTGAACCCATTCCTGATTAATCAGTCTATTTACTGCAGGCTGATTGGAGCCTGACTTCCTCCCACCCTAGCTCTGGGCTCCTCCTCGACTGTTTGCTCGCTGCTCAGACCTTGATATTCAGACACCCAAGCCCAGAAATAGGACTGAATATGAGCCTTTACTCTCCCCTGAGGACTGGGCTTGCCTGGGTCGAGGCACCCCCAGCCTTCCCCCCACCCCCACCCCACCTGCCAGCCTCCTAGATACATCAGGCTGGGCTGAGAAGCCTAGGTAATAGTCGGAGCGCTGCTGGGATCTGCTACCTTCCCGGACCCTCTTGGTAGCATGGCTCTGCTTTTCAGGGCAGCGATGAGATACCTCTGCTCTCCATGTGAGCCATTTTAGCCCAGGGTGCAGGCTTTTAAACAGCCGTGTCTCTACCATGCATGCAAGCAAGAACAGAGGCTGACCCCGGTTAAGGCGGCCGAGATGATCTTTCCAGCAATCTGATATTGCCTCGTCCCCCCGGGGGACACCAGAGGCATTTGGCATTTGGCATTTTTCTTCCTGCGGCACAGCCTGGCTCTGAATGTTCCTCTCATCATCTTCTATTATGATCTTTAAAAGCGGTGCTGTCCTAGAGTGACTGGCTGGCTGGCTTTTCAAATACAGGCACCACAGTTTAGGAACATCCTGTCCAGAGACCACAGAGAACACTGAGGGAACAATGACCCTGACTTCATAGTTGTTTCTCCCTTTATACCTAAAACAGCTGCAATTAAGCCTCTGAGCTCACAACAGTCTGCTTTCATGAAAGGCGTCTGGCCCGTGTGCCGAGCCCTGCCTTTCTTCTTTGTGGTTCTTACCCATCTTACCCAATCGCACTCAACACAGATTGGGGGGAAGGTGTCTAATTAAACATCAAGCTAGCAGAGGTAACACAAGGACGCGTCCTCTCCTCCTGATGCCACAGGAAGCTGCTACCATCTCCTGAGCCTGCTGTGATTAGTAAGAGCATCACGTCCCTAATCTCACTCAGTCCTCCCAGTAACCCTATGAGACATTCCTCAGTGTTGAAGAAATGAAGGTTCCAAGAACGTAGCTAATGTCTCAAGTTGCTGGCAGGGCAGCAATCTGAGTCCAGACCTCCGACTCCCTGAACTGTGAAGCCCACCACTTGAAGGCACAGATGGGTGAGTCACTAACATGAACCAACCGGAAGGCAGAGGAGCGAGCCAGTACCAACCGGCGTTCGTTCATTCACTGACTCAGCAGTATGTACTGAGGATCGGCTATTTGCTCAAGGCAGGAACCAGTGTCCCTGCCCTGCAGTTATTCAAGTCCAGTAAACCTACATGGGCTTAATAAGCTTGGCAGATCACGGAGCAGGCACACTACAGGGTAAACCAGGCAGACGTGTAAGTTCTAGAAGTGCAAAGGACATAGATCTCATCACAGTGGCGCGTAGAGCAGTGGTGATGACCCCATGGCACATGTACCGCAGCGGGTTGTTTATGTCACCGAAAGCTCTGAAAGGACAGGATGACATCACTGTCCTAGAGCGTGGAGTGCAGATGAAGCAAACAGGGAAAATGAGGCTCCCAAGGAAGCTGAAGGGGGCATCAGCACGTGTAAAGAGCCAAGCATGGGGCAGCCTTTCCTACGAGCACCTGCAAAGGCAGAGACGATTTGGAATTAGACCGGAACACCAACCTTTCTCCCAGACGGGATGTGGCTCAGCAAGTGAAAAACAGACTGAAGAACCCACAGCCATTTACATCACTGCACACAACTGGCACCCAAGAAAACTCCCCGAAGAGGTCACTGTGATATTCCCAAGGTTCATGTCCGTCTCCCAGTGAAGTCATGGTGCATGTCGTCAAGGTTGTAGTATTTCTCAAAAACCCCTCCTGGGGCTCCTCACCAGGCAGAGGCATCAGTGGGAGGCAGACCAAGCGAACTGGGGAAGGCGATGGCACCAGATAGCCAGGCAGCCTCTGGCTGTCCCTGGGAATGCGCTCGCTCACGTGACCCTGCACTTCCGGCGATGATAAGTGCACTCCACATCCGACTCGCTCTTGACCCCTTGGTCCAGGTCATGCAGAGAGTGGAAGAGAATGCTTGTAGCTACTGCTCTTCATCTGGAAAGGGATGAGCATCTGGATGGGGAGGGAGCAGAGGAGGGAAAGTAGAGAAGCCTCAGCATTCACTCAGCATCTCTGGGAGCCCACATACTTTCCACCAGTACCTTCCCCCAACACCCTGCCAGTTCTCAAGATCCTTCTCGAATGCAAGAGATGCAATATGGTGATGTAGAGAGAGAAGAGTCAAGGGCTAGCTGTTTCCCAATTAGCTACAGAGATGCACATCTCCCCTGGGCCTCAGTTCCTCACCTGTAAGATGCCAACAACAACAGCACCAAGTCCACAGGACAATTCAGAAGGGTAAATGAGATAATCCACATAAATCTCACTGGGTGACGTCTGACAGGTCATACACCCACCTCTCCAATGCTCACAGATCTCCTTTTCCACGGACTGCAAATCTTCACTTGACGTGAATTTGCTCACCCCATTAACAGGGACAACAAAAAGAGACCCAGAATCTGTCTGTGCACCAAGTCTGAAGAAGGTCCTGTGGCCCTAGCAATGGCAAAGATTGCACAGTTCTCATCAAACTTACCAGGTCTTTCTTACTGTCCCACTTACCTGAGGAGTAAACAGAGTCTCAGAAAGGCTGAGCACATTCCCCAGTGCCCACACAGACCTCTTAATGGAAGATTTAGAAGGTTCCATGTTCTTTCCCAAACTTCACACTGTCTGCTTTTGTTTTATGCCAAAGTTCTGTGCTTGGAACAAGTTACCTCATTCCAGTTGCGACCAAGAGGACTCTCTCTATCACCACGGGTTCCGTAGTTCTACTCATGCAACCAGATACTTGCTGCACTTGACACTTAATTTCTCCTGAAATATGAGTCAAACCTCCCCATCCGTGCACTCGAGCAGCTGTTTTACTCTTTTAATGTAAGGATAAAACCTTGCCCATAACCCTATTAACCATCATTTTGATAAATTCAGTTCATTTTTTTCCACCCTGAACTAATCAGTTTGGATCTGAATTCTCTCATCCAACATATCCATTATCCCAACCATCTTCATGTCACCTCCATATTTCTTCCTCTGTCATTGATTAAAGGAAATGTTAACAGCATGGGATCAAGAATAGGACCTTGTAGTTCTAGAAAGCTGTCTCTGGCTTAAGAATGCTTCATTAAAAATACTCTGATCATATTTTTCCACAAATAACTCATCCAGTCCAAAGCCCTCTGCCTTGAGTCTGAGGTTATCCCAAGAGGCTTTTCAATGCCTTGCTGAAATTAGGAGAAACACTCTCACGCAAACAAAGGGAATGAGGTCAGCCAAACAGCATGCTCCTTCCTTAACCCTGGATGACTCCTTGTGATTCCTAACTGCTTTTCCAAGGTTACGCAAACCATTTCCACCATCTCTGAAACCTTGGGATTTCAGAATCTTGTCCAGGACTTTCAGACAGCTCACGTGTCCTTATGGCATAAAAGTGTTTTGACAAGAGATGCAAGTGCCTATATCAAGACTTCCAGAACATTCCCACTCCACGATTAGGTCTTGAAAAGCATGTGACATTTGCTCCAGGGCATAACTGTCAAAATCAAGACAGATGAGTTTGTTTAAGGTGGGTTTGTTTAAGGCTCTGATAACCAGGTGACCAAATCTGACCATTTGCACCCATCAGCCCTAAACCATCCAGCACTGCAACCTGCAGGTCTAGAGTCCTCATGAGCTTCGACTACCAGCCACTGCCTGTGCAGCTCAGACAGGCACTAGGATTTCCCAGGGCTTACTTAGAGTCTGCAGACCCCAAACAAGCCCCATCACAGAAGTCAGTCCTTGACTTCCAGAAGGACCAGGTTAGAAGGCCTTGTGCCTGAGGCAGGATTCATCGGTGTTTCAAAGTCCTTGTGTTTAGTGCAGTGAATCTTTGAATTCAAGGGTCTTTGTCTTGATATCACTTAACCTGGCCTTTCACACCACCCTAACCAGGTACACAACCTTCTGCTTAGTCTTATCATTCTCTCTCTCACACAGATTCCCAGAATGCAGTCCACCATAATCCACATTGATTCTCAGGCCTCCTGGGTTTACTCAGCTCTGCAACATAATTTAGCCTTCTTAAATCTCCACTTCCCAAGTCTCCGAACAATGTTAGAACTGCAAAGCTGAGGTCTAAACAAAGGTTCATCCTCTAGAGATTCCTTCCACTATCGGGGTAACCTCTTATTATGGTTTATATTGAGATGTGCCCCCCGAGAGTCTTGTACATGCATAGGGAGGGTCTTTGGAAAGTGATTGGGTTATGGGGTATATAGATGACTTGCTGTCAGGAGATGGGGTCTGGTTGAAAGAGGGTCATTGGAGGCAGGGCCTGGAAGGGTTTCTCTTCCTCCTCTGCTCCTCCCTTCACTGTCTCTGCTTCCCACCACCATGCCATGAGCAGCTCTCTTCTGCCAATCCCCTTTGCCATGCTGCCCTACCTTGCAGTCAGCTGATTATGGACTAAAACTTCTACAAACTGTAAGCCAAAATAAACCTCCCCTCCTTTAAGTTAGGGAAGTCACCTAGTATGTCTCAGTAATGAAAAAGGTGATTTAAGATACCCATATACAACATGCAGCTCCCTAACTCTTGCAGTCACTCAGAAGCCTTTAATTCAGAAATTCTACTTTTAACATCTACAATTGTATATGTAAATATATGTATATATGATAAAAATACAAGGGATACAAGTCTGTGTAAATGTGTACATACATGTAAGAAAGATAGATACACATATTCTTAAGAATTATATAAATCTATATATACTATAAGAACTACGCATTTTTAAAAGGAGGTGGAAAATATTAGAAAATTGACATAAAAATATTAACAGTAGTTATTTCTGAATGGTGGGTCTACACAAGATGAAGGTATGCTTTTATACTGTTCCCAAATTTTCTGACAAATCATAGTTGATTAGTTTGTAATCAACTAAACTACATCAATGTAGTTCTGATATATCCTTTCACTTCAAGGATATAACCTATTCACCACTCATTAATCTAGTAAGATCTGTACATCTCCCAGGTGAAGGTCCTGTGCCAGGTGTCCCAAAGATCCCAGCAGTAAGACATACTTCTTGCCTCTACTCACTTGCACTAGTTGAGGAGATAAGAGGAGAACAAATACAACAGAAAGCTTGAGGCCCATGAGTGCACAAATGCAGCAGGACCCCTGGGGCCCAACAGGAATCCATCAACACCAGGAAAAGTAGCAATGAGCGGAGAAGCCCCACACTGGTTTGCATAGGACCTCACAGTTTAAGCGCTGAGAATCTTGTATCCAGGAATCCAGGCCCAAGGCAAAGTGAGACTGCTGGTTACCCTCTGTGGGAGAAGCTCTGGGTGAGAAAGGGCAAAGGCACAGAGACAGGATCAGGCAGCGGAGGAAGACAGTCAACCTAGAGGACATACGTGCAGGTGCCAGACCTCAGATGGCTCCAAAGACCAGCCAGCAGCAACGGACTCAGCCCAACGGCAACAGCAAAGGCTACTGAAGATTTCAAAGGAGGAGTAATTTTGGAACATGGGCCCAGCACTAGTCTATCTAGCAAACTAAGGGGGAAGGGAAGGTTAAAGGTAAGATCCCAAGGGAGAGCCGTGGCACACGGGTGAGGCAGGACGGCACTCACGTCTCTGACGGGCCAAATCCACGACAGGCGGAAAGTGCCATCTCACTCTTGAGGTACACATTCGAGACACCCCTACACCATCTGCAGGCTCTCTCACCCCTCACCGCCTTGCCTTTCCCAAGGCTGCCGAAAATGGGGACCCAGATAAATAAGGACTGGTTTAATTCCAAGTAAAAGCAACTGCCTAACAAGTAGAAGCAACACTTTTGAAGCAGGTGCCTTCGTGGCAATGAAGATATCCAAGAGCAGGCACGATCAGGAAGGACAACACCAGAGAAATGCTTCTTGGAGACTCCCCCAGGGCTCCTGAGTGCAGGCTGGTAACACAATGAAGTGAATTCGTGGAACTTGCAGCCACCAAACACTTGAAGAAGAGAAGTTTGTCTCCTGTGTCTCTAATTGGCAGAGTTGTTTAAAGACTGAGCAGAAAGCTCTGCTAGCTAACTGGCTTTCTGACACGGGCTTACACCCAAAGGGGAGGATCTTTGTTCAGACAGCTTTAAGATCCAATCTCATTTGTCTCCCTCACCCTGACATACACTAACCATCCCTCCAAATTCACAGTGCGTATCATTCCCTTGGGTGTAATTCCCCTGGCTTTCTCCTGCCATCACCCAAATGGGGGAAGAAGAGCTAGATGATCTCAATGACCTTGAAATAATAAACACACAGCAGCTTAGAGGTCCAGTGCTTTTATACCTTTTCAAATTTCCCTTTACATCCAGTGTTCCTTCATCCCCATAAACACCACACAGAGGCAGGTACAAATGAGCCCAGCATCCCAATTTAATGGAGATGGAAACAGAGGGACAGAGAGGTGAAGGGACTGAGCGTAAGAGAAGACAGCGACACATACTAATTAATGCCTTTTCCTGTGCCACATCCACCAGCCGTTCTCCATCACCTCTTCCTGCTCTAAGGCCTGAGTCACGGAAGCCAGAGGGAAAGGGGTGCAGCCCCACCCTGGAATTGCTTACATCTGAATACACTGGCAGACCCACACTCAGGAACTCAGGAACTCCATTCCCACATGCAGACACACACACTAGCTCTCATATATACACACCAAGGTGAGAAAATCCAGCAAATGCTTCACACAAGGGAGGAATAAAAGAATATGAGTTTTAAAGAGAGAAAAAGACCTTCTAGCTCTGTACTGTCCAGCGTGGTTGCCATTAGCGACTGCAACTACTAAGCATTGGAAGGTGATTAGTCAGAACTGAGATGGTATCAAATAAAAACAGGATTCCAAGTCAGTAAAAATGTATCATACATTTTTACTCACATTGACATATGCTGAGTTGATGACATTAAGTAAATTAAAATGCATCATTACAATTAATTCCATGTGTTTCTTTTTTCATTTGTCTATCAGAAAACTATACGTTACATATGTAGCTCACATTGTATCTCCATTGGACAATGCTGTGCTAAACAATTTCCTTCTTTCCATTAAACAAATCCAGGTTTTTCCAGCACTCACAACAGTATCATGTCAGCAGATGTTTCTGTAGGACCATATTCCTCATTCCTTTCCCTCGTTTCTGGACCCCACCCTAATCCTCTGCCCTACTTGTTCATTATGCTGACTCCTCAGTAGCATCTGAGTTTCCTTTCTTATGGTCTGTCCTGCAATTCCCACACACACCAGCTCCTCAGGAGGAAATGCTCCGTTACTGAAGCCTGTTCTCCTTGATGGGCTCAGAGCTCTCTGCTTGACTGGAGGCACAGGTAGAGTCAGGACAGGATGACACTGGTCAGGATAACGATCTTGCGGAAGGAACTCTCAAGGTTTCCTTCTACGGTAACATAATTTGATATCCCAAAGTTTACCTATATCAAATTTCAAGACATGCTCAGCTTTGTTGTGTTTTTCTACTAAAACTGTTTTCTGTTAATATTGCGACCATCCTACAAGCCCAAAATACAGGTGTTATCCTCAAGGTCCTCTAATGGACACTGCCCCCTGGGCTGCATGGACCAGGAGATGCTCATAAACAAAGGGGGCAATAAAAGGAAGAAAAAGACCCCAGAAGGTCACCCAGAAAGAGCCCATTGGAGGGAACCATGTCCCAGAGAGCCCACAACAAAAGCTGCGTCAGTCAAGGACAAGAGAAGGAAAATGACCCAGAGGGCAGAAACTGGGGGAAGTCCAAACAGCACTGGCTCATTCCTCTGGCTTTACTGCTGCTGCTCAAGGCAGCACACACGGTGTTACGGTTTATGAACTCAATGTGTTTTATGATTTGGGGAAGACGGCTGCATTTCTGTTTGTGTGGGGGAGATGGCCATGGTCATGTTTATCATACAATATGGAGTTTGTGAGAAGAAAAGGAAAATTTTGCCAAAGACTTTTGCTTGTGAACTGGATTGTGTGCAAACAGAAGTGTTTGTGAGCCAAAGTACTACAGTACTGGCTTCGGGTGATTAGTGAAATGACTCCTCTTCCAGTGGCAGAAAGACCTGCTAGGCACTTTCTTCCTTGTAGTAGTCAGCTGGAGCTACAGTGTCAACCTGCATCTAACTTGCTCAGTGAAAGACTTCAAAGATCCAATGGCCCACCACACAGCAGATGGTGAGGTGGGAGAATCTGGTCCACTGATTTCAACCTCAACTTTACAGAAAGCTCCTGTGAGACAGGAAATCCCAAACCCATTCCAAACATTCCAGGGAACAGATATCATATCTAAAGCCTGAGGAATGAGGGTGACTTTGTATCCAAAAGGACTATCTGGTGACTGGAGGTGCCCGTTATTTGCTCTCCTTGGTACTGCTGACTTCTCTTACATTTAATTCTCATCCTCGTTCGGAATCCTGTCCACTCTCTTACTTTCTCTTCCATCTTTCCTGTCCTCCATTCCTTTCTTCCTTCCTCTTCCTCTCAGTTTCTCTCCTTTCCTCTCTTCCTGAGAAGTACCCTGAAGTACACTGGTAACTGACATCGGAAAGCCTTGAACTTGAAACCCAGTCCTGCCTGAGTCAAGAGGATGAACTCAGCCTCACTTCACTGCACCTGTATGACCTCCTCACTGCGCTTCTGTTGGTCAGCAAAATCAACAGCCCCTGTGGTGTTTATTCTTTGATGTATTCAATCGATACTCATGGAAGACTGTCTACTTAGGGTCACACACCAGAACTATGGCAGTACCAGAACCGGAACCCTATCCTCATGCATCTTATAGTCCAGTCAGCAAATAAGATGCATAAGTTAATTATATATCTGATGGGGGGGGAGCGGGAAGGGGTAAAAATGAAATGTAATGGGAAGCAAAATTAAGACTTGAAACTCAAGGAACAAATTCAACAGACTTGAAGAAAGAGCATTCCAGGCAGAGAGAACCCCACTGTGAGGAGTGGAGACTCCTGCAAGTGGGCAGTTGGGAGTGAGGAGAAATCAGAAGGAGAACTGGAGGAAGAGCCTCAGCTTTACTTCACTGAACCTGAGATGTTACCTGGCTTTATCCGGCTGAGCCAGAGGAGGGGAGCCCGACTAATACAACAGGGTCAGCTGGTGTAATCACGCTAAGAAAAGGCTGATGTAATTCTAGTGAGAGAGCGCAGTGGCTAGACAGGGCTCTTAGCAGAAGAGAAAGCAAGAACTAGTCTTTCTCTGCTTTGTTGTTCTGTACCAGTATATTCCATACATATGTATGAAAATAGGAAAAGCAAAAAGATGACATTCCAAAACAAAAATAGAAGCAATACTTTATTCTGACCACCCAATGGAATGCCCTGTCCAACTCTGGATGTGCTCTACTGTATTAGAGTTTGCCAAGGAAACAGGATTCACACATACAGCAGAAGACTCGTGGTGGGAATTGGCTTACACAACCATAAAAGCCAAAAGTACTAAACTCTGCCAACTGCAAACTGGGAAACTAGCAAAGCCCGTGGTGGACCTCAGTTCAAGTCCAACCTCCTGAGAAGTAGGAAACCCACACTGTAAGCTCCTGAAGCCCCAGGAGCTCCTTGTCCTACGGCAAGAGGAAAAGAAGATTCCGGCTCAAGCAGAGAATGAATTCGCCCTTGCTCTGTCTTTTTGTTCTATTTATGTCTCTATTTATGACTGGATGATTTCTCCCTATGTTGGTAAGAATAGATTACCAGTTAAAGAATTATTCAGTTTACTGATTCAAGTGCTAATCTGTTCCAGAAATAACCTCACAGACACACCCATAAAGTTCTACCAGTTATCTGGGCATCCCTTGGCCCAGTTTAAGTTGACTCAAAATTAACCATCACACCTACTTTGGAGAGTACCAATATAGACAACACAAAGTAACGCCAGGGGTGAGGGAACACAGCATAAGCTTTATTATATTGCTTCCTCCTATCCACAACCCCTACATAATTCAGCCTGTGACCCAGCACCCAACTGTTCTCTGTTCTCCTGACCCTGGTCTCCTGATGCTCCCAGTCATTTATTGATTAACAGTTACTCTAATGTGATTCTCAGTCATTTCAGGGCCTTCCCTAAGAGAGGGCATCAAAATCTAGGCTGGGAGGGGAAGATGGGGAGCCTATGGGAACATCACAGACCACCAAACAACAGAAGAACACACATTCTCCCCAAGCCAGCACGGAATGTTCACCAAGGACGGCTATAGTTTGGGGACCTTAACATAGTCAAGGCACCTTAAAGTTTTTCAAGACAGTAAAAATCATATCAAGTACATTGACTGACCACAAAAGCAGGAAGGCCACAATCAATAACCAAAAGATGGCTGTAAAGATTCCCAAAGATTTTGAAATTACAGAACATGTTGTAACGCTGGGTGCCAAAAAGGAAGACTTGAGATTCTTAAAATATTTCTAACTCAGCTAAAATGAACATGCTATTGACCCCCTGGAGAGAATAACACTTCCTACATGGTGGAAACTTTCTCTGTCTCCTTCCCTAGACTCCCTCACCCCACAGGGGACCTGCGGCCAGGGTCTGGCAGCTCTCACTGGCTCACCTGTGACCGGCAAGGATTCTTGTCCCACCTCCACCTCCACCACCCTCCTCAAACCTGGAGCAGATGTCTCAGCCAAGAGACCCATATGTGAGGATGGCTTAAAAAATAGCATCATGCAAATGTTTTCATTCAACAGCAAAATCATTTGATTTCATTCAAGCTTGTCTTTGCGAGGGCAACTGAAGCCAGCTTGACAGAGTTGTTAAACAGACTAATCAGGAAGTGATTTGGAGAGCAGTGCAGAGCAGCAGAGTCAAGCAAAAGGGACTGGGTTCTGCCAGTGACTTAGCAGCTGTACGGCATCAGGTAGGAAAGGAACCTCTCTGACCCTCTACTTACCTTGAACACAGGAACAAAAGGGTAATATTTTACAAGGTTACCTGGACTCAAGAAAATGACTTACCCTGTAAAGTGGGAAAGTGACCCAAATCTCTATGTTTGAAAGAACCAGAAGAGTAGGAAAAGGGAATAATTTATATGACAAAGCTGTAGCACAGGGAGAACCAAAACTAACAATTGCTGTTAACCTGGCTCCTTGTACCATACCCTGAAAACATAAAGCACTGGAAAGTGAGGACACAAACCTAGCTCTTTCCTGCACACTGAGAACACACAGAACACGATCCTTAGCCCAGTGTCTCTACCTCTGAACGGTGCCTGAGGTGTGTAGAGCGCCTTGAGCTCGGCAGCCCGTAATGATTCCAAAACTCCCTCCAGCACGACTCAAACATCAGCCCCCAAGGCTGATCTTCACTTGGACCCCAGTCCCTAAAGAAACACAGGGTCCACAAGGGCCACAGCTTGATGCCCAGGAATTGTCCACGTCTGGTGCTGGACCTGGTCCCTTCTGCACCCAAGAAAGTAAGTGTGGTCTCAGCTGGGGAGTCTTGGAGCAACAGCTTAGCAATCCCATTAAAATCATATCCTTCCAGGCAAAAGATGGCGTTTCATGTTAGACTCTGCACTCTGTCGCTACCCAGTGAGGTGACCTCTGAGAAGATGCCTGACAGTTCTGAGCACCATCTTTCTCATATGAAGATAAGAGCACTCAGTTCATGGAAAGCTTAAATATTGTGGTGACCAAGCTTGACTGCATCAGTGTGGCTGGTTTGAGAGTCACTTAGGTGTGTTTAGGTGGGTCACAGAGGAATGGATTTAGGAACCATATCTGATTCCTTACCCCTTCTCTCTGGCACTGTGCCCTCCTCTGTTTCCCAGTCACTGTGAACTGTGCATTTTTCCTCTGCCACATGTTTCTGCCATAATGTTTCCACCTTGGAGCCAGCTGACCATGGACTGAACCCACCAAAACTATGTGCCAAATTAAACCCTTCCTTTTCATTGTGTGGGTGGATATCATGTCTTAGTGACAGAAAAGCTGGCTAACTCAGACATTCACTCCCAGACCACTCAGATTTCATTCCTGGATCAGATATTAATGTGCACCCTGGGCTAATTATTAACCTCTCTCTGCTTCTGTTTTCTCAATCATAAAATGTGAACAATAAAAGAATGTATTTCCTAGATTTGTTGTGTGGGATTAAATTAGTTGTTTCATATCAAGTATTCAGAACAGCACCTAGGATATGTAGATACTCAGTAATAATGATAAGCCATCTTTGCTTAACAACAAAAATAATGATAAATTACTACTAAGGAATGTAGAATACCGAAGTTATCCCACATGCATCCCAGAGCCTCTAGCACACACCGGGAAACAGGTAAGTACATAGTGAATGATCTGGAGAACTTCCATCTACTCTTCCCACATAGACATGTTCCACCTACTCACAAATTCTGTTTCTTGGCCAACAGAAAGTGCAAGCCTGTGTTACTGTGCCTCTTCACATAGGATGTATACACTGCTTGTTTATGGTGCCCTTGTTCGCTTCTGCAGTAGACTTCTGAGCAGCAGAGAGAAAACTCGACTCATATTCCATGGAACTGTCTGGAAGCTCCCATGAGCCAGGAGAACACACAGCTCCAACACAGCCAGTTTGGGTCGGTTCTCTCTCTGAGTGTGGCAGGGTGGGGTGACCGGTCTGAAGAAGACCGTCAGCTGCATGATGGTCTGTTGTTCCCTCTGGCCAATGTGCTCTTTCTTGTCTCACTCCGGCTTTTTCCAATCCTCCCCTCCATGACAAACCCCTCTCCAAAGCAGCCCCAGTATTCTGCGTCTGTTTCCTGCTTTGTTCTTCTTCACATTTACTCATTCATTTACCACCTACCGCCCACAGGAGATCAGGAACAAGTCTGGCCTGCCTTGTTCCCTACCGAGCCCGTACAGTGCCTGGCACACACAGACTCCTAAAATGTATCTGATACATGAACGAATGAATGAATGAAGTAAATGCAGGTCTGCCCCTGGCAGAGGTGACTGCCGCCAGCTGGGCTGTACTATGGTCCTGACACCCCTCTACCAAATGACTTTTCTTTAGGTCAACAGCATGGGTTCCACTGGGCTACAGTACAAAGGAAACCCAAAAACCCAGATGCTAGATCTGTTCTTTCTGATGGCTGGGAAGATATCCCATGCCCTTTATCTGTAAAACACACTAAATGACATTCCATTCCGTCATTCAATTAGAATGTTAAAGAGTTACAAGAAAATTAATTTGCTTATCACCAGGGAAATTAAAATGTCTGCAAATAAATTCTACCCCTGCAGCCCAATTTCAGGTGGTTGATGCATCTGATGTGTTGGCAGCAGTGAGAACCAAGAGAGGAGCACTGGGAAAACCAGTTTCTAGCTGAAAGGGAAAATTCAGCACGTTAGAAGATGGGGCAGGGGCACTGGTGCCTGCATCTGTGTTTTCAATGCCAACATCAGGATAGACAAGCGATTTAAAGGGCTACAATGCAGGCTAAGAGCATCTCACACTCAAGCAAAGAACGGTTCAAACACCAACAGGCTCTCCAAAGGACTTAAGTCCTGAGACAGCAGTGTCTGGGGGAGTGGACTCTGCAGCTAGAGAGACCTCTGCCTTTGCCACTTAATAACTGTGTGGTCTTGGCATATTTACTAACTTTGCTGAACCTGAGTTTCTCACTTGTAAAATGAGGGTGAGACTAATCTCACAGGTACTGAAAAGAGTGTCATTATACACAAATCATAGTAGACAGTCTACACAAGAAATAGCCGTTTTTATATAACTGATGTTAAATATTAGCAACATAAAAAAGAATGCTGATAATCAACATGAAAAACAATGAATCTGATGATTAAAAAAACTTATCAAAAATCAGACCAGGACTGGCACAAAATGCCTACAGCTTTTTTGAAAGTCCTACTGTTCAAGATCCAAGTCAACATTTCTGTTTTCTCCAGGAACACAGTGAGATCTCTCAGAATGATTCCAAAGAGGTGAATGAATTCCATGTGACCCATTCCCAGACCCAAACACCCAGCCCAAATCAAATCTCCCCTCTCTGCTCAGCTAAGGCCAAGCACCCTCCACAGTCTCTTAAACACAATGGAGTGTACACATGGTAAGGAAAGAGGTGACTCAGGAAAGCTTGCCAGGCACGTGAGACTGGAGAATTAAATTAAAGAACTGGAGGGCTGGACAGAATTTCTCTCAAACAAGCAAAAGTGAGAAAACAGGAGGGAAAGGCAGAGGAAGAAGACAGACCGAGGCCACTGCAGGCTAATGAGCCTCACCCTCACCGTGACTGAACAGGATGCGTAAGCAGGCTTGACTCTTGATCTCTGGTAGTATTGCTCCATCTGTTTCTTTAAAGTCAGTAGCAATCATACAAGCAAACAAACAAACAAGCGAGATGTCTCAAAAGAGCTATGTGATTGCCTAAGAGACAAAAATAAAGAATGAGCAGGGAAAGTCATCCTATCCAGCCAGGGACCTGGGAGAAAGACCATCCCAGGAAAAGAGATCATAAATGTGGCTGCTGAAGGGAAATCTAACACTTAAGGGTCAAAAAATGGCCAGACCAGACTCAGGAAGTTTTAGATTTCTAGAAAAACAGGGTTTATGACTTAATTACTTTCTCCCCAGCCCAGAATGCAAACATGCATTGTGACTGGCTATCTGCACCACACAAATTAGCAAAAGCAACTTAGCAATCAGCTAAGCCAAGATCAATGGACTTACTCTCCATTCTTTCCTCAATTCTCAGCCCTCACAGCTCTGGGAATACAAAGACTCAGCAGAGACCACAGGGAAGCTCAGTGCCTTTGCTACTTGTGTCTCAGTAGAGGACGAATGGCCAGGACACAGGCTGGCACTTTAATTGCAAGGCTGTGGTGACATGCGGTGCCATCGGAAAGGCTGTACCAGGTGACACTTATGCAGTCCATATTCATTCGCAGCTGCAGGCGGGTTGATCCAGGGCACCAATTATCTAATTGCTGCTAATGTTCCGTGTATTTACTCAGCTGCAAATTTGCAAGATGGGGCCTGACTCACAAGAAAGGGATAATAATGGAAGATATATTTCCATTTGAAATTTCATGAATAAACAGCAAGAGCCCCATTTATCAAAATTCAGATGCAGATAAACAATGAGTGTAGTTCCAGGAATAATTGCAGGGTTTCCACAGCTACAGAAAACCAGCCCTTTGCCAACACACCATTGTTCTATTTATACCTTGGGAGATATTGCACTGGGCTTCTATAAATACAATGGAAACTCATTCATCTCAACCCCTCTCACGCGTGTCAAGTCCCAACCTTCCCTGCAATAAAAGAGCTGCATCCCAACTGCATCTGACAGTGGGTCTCAAGACTGTCATGGCCAAATCCTTCCTAATATTAGGGATAAAGGAGAACAGGCTTTGATTGGGCTGGTAGGAGACAGGGAGCAGCAGACAGTGTTCTCATTTCTGAAATGGATGTGAGCAGCCTCACGGCCTAGCTCGCAGCCCCTGAGTTTTCAGAATCTCCTTGATTAAAAGCAGATGAAATGAAACAAACGGCCCAAGGTACGGCAACGCCGGATGGAGTGAGATCTCCTCAGTGATGCTCGAGTATGCATTTTCTGTGTGATGCGTGACCTCCTCTGCAGACATTAGGCCTTAACTATTACAAAACCATATTGTGTTGCTCATGAAAGCTACTTCTTTGACCCTGCCGTCCCCAGAGGACCTAGCATCACATTTTTCTACTGACCACATGGTATTGATCAGATAATCGGGTTCGGTGAAGTTCTCCTGACCCTAACCTCCCCTCATGAGTTCCTTGTACTGCCTTCAAATATAAGACCATCTATCTGAAGTGTTTTCCTGTGTGGTAGGTATTGCATGAATTCCATTACATGTAACTATCTTAGCATCACACCAGTTCTTGAAGGGGATCCTATTACTCTTTTCTATAACTTAAAACAACCAGCAAGCTAGCAGAGACACAATCTGAAGACAGAGCTATCAAGACTAAAATATGGGTGACTGTTGAAAGTTAAAATATGTGTACTGCATCATCACATTCTTCAGACTCTCGGACCCAATTTTATATTGCTCTGTCTTTGTGGATAGGTGGGTCTCTGAGTGTCTTGTCTCACCACCACATCTCAGATAAATCTGGCTTCTCCCCACTAATTCATTCATTTAACCTCCCCACCCACCCACCCCACACACACTGCTTGTACACATTAAGAGCTTTCACCTCTGTCTCTCCAAAGCCCTTAGTCTGCAAGAGCTCAACCTCCACCCACAGCCGTCTTTCAAGTACTTACACTGATGTGGTTTTTGGTTTGGTTTGGTTTGGTTTGGTTTGGTTTGGTTTGGTCTGGTTTGGTTTGGTTTGGGTTTTTGTTTGTTTGTTTGCAACAGGAATTGAACTCACAACCTCATGCTTATCAGGCAGTACCACAGAGCTATATCCCTGGGCCCCAAGTTGACTGGTTTAGAGCAGAAAAAATCATCACAGAAACAGCTTGCATATGTATGCACATACATGTGCATGTGATATGTATGTTCATATTTATGCATGTATAAGTAAGTATCTGTAGGTGTGTATATGTGCATATATGTCCTGTGTATATGTCCTGTGTAAACATCTTGTGAGGACCTTCTTACAGGCAAGGTAAACTACATGAAAGGTCGGGATATATATGTGACACCTCTCACCAGCTGATAGCCCATCTGCTACAGTGGTATCATACTCATTACAGGGCTTTGTACATACAGAACTTTAATACAAATGGCATTCTTGGTGATCTGTCTCTCCAAAAACTCTAGCTCCCTCAGCACCTTCAGGTTTCACAGCCAAAGCAGAAGGGGCCAAAATAAGAAGCAACTGGGGGAGGTGTCCACAGAGCGAAGGAGACGTTTTACACTTTGCTCCTCAGCAACAGCTGGCAAGTTCGTCCAGAAACCTGCGCCCTGTTCATCAGAGAGATTTCTTTTCCCAGTCTCATTTGGCAGATGGAATAATTCTAGCCTTACGATTTGAGCCCAGCATCCTGACAGAGAGAAAAGATGGCCAGTTGTTCACTCAAACACTGATCCTAAAAGTGCCCTTCGTTGCTTTCTGTGTGGTTCAAGCGGCGGCCCTTTAAGAAATCATTTAGCACCAATTTGAACAGCCAGTATCTCAGTCTAGTGTGTATTCCCTTAACAGAAGGCTGATTCCCGGCTGCTGGGCGAACTGGTGTTCTCCACCGTCCACCGCTTCCAGTGCCCACCCCATGCTGCTCCTGCCTGTGGGCCAGCTGCAGTCCACTCTCCAATACCCAACCATTGCACAAAAGCCAACTGTGTTTGTTCTCAAAGTTAGTAATGGTCTTTACATCCGTTATTATAACTATATTACTTAACTGGATGGCATACGAACCAGAAGATGAGTACACATGATCCACGTTTCAATAAAAGCTTAGTCAAACGTGTTACAAATACTTGTTGGAAGCCAGTTAAATTAGGTAGGAATAGGACAAGTATAAAATTGTGGGCATGGGGAAGAAATCAAAATCTTTGAGCTACATCACCAATGTTTTATACTTATTAAAAAATCAGAAATTGGAAATTATAAAACTATAATATAGGTGTGATGTAAATAAGAAAGATATTCTAGAACCCTAATATGTACAGCAGGCTTCTTTATGAAGAAAAGATTCAGGTCCTGCCTATATCATTGTGGTTAAATAATACACTGTACATTTTAAATCAAAGTGTGATATACACATATATAAAATGGTTCTCCCAAATTTCAGACAAACTTTTTGATTTCCAACAAAGGACCACGTGTGAGGAAGCTGTGGGCTCCAGCAGACACACATGGGGTAAGGGAATGGGGAAGAGGTACCGGTAAGGTATAGCATTTGAACCAGGCCATGGTGAAGAAGGAGAAGAAGGGGAGACCAAAACTCCTTCCGGAAAGAATGGACACATGTATGCAGTCTTTAAGAAGCAACAAGAGCTAGCAAGCCAACAAGAGCAGGCAGAGGGATGTCAGGCACCACGGCACTGCCCGTGAAGGCATGTGGTGTCTTTCTGGGTCTGCAAATGAGTGGACTGGAATCTCAAGTACAGAATGGTGACAGGTGCATCCACAGTGATTTGCACATGTGCTGTTTGCCAGGCACCGTTCAAGCATCTAGCTGGGGGGTGGGGCACACTCCATAGAGCACCTGCAAGTTGGTGCATCACACTTGCAAAGCCTTTGATGCTTGTTCTGCAAAGGCCTCCCCTCGGCAACGGTAGTGAGGTCAGCCTCTGAGCTAGCACCCCTGCCCCAACCCTTCCCCCACACAGGGCCCAACGCCATCGTTCCATGCTGATCACAGTTCCATGCTGATCACAGAAGCGAACCAGATGTGCCATCGGTCTATCAACTGACACCAAAGCCTTCGACCCTCTCTTAAACATGCCCTTCTTCTTCCTCTTCGGTGATGTTTCCTCCTACAATGAAATGCTTCTCCAGCCACCCAAATGCCACTGACGCAGGTGACAGAAAGATTACCTGGTACGCTTTGACACCTTCCAAGAAGTTCCCTAGCAATCACAGAAGCTGCTGTTTTTTCCAGCCGGCTGCTGACAGTACTGCACAACGAAGCCTCCTACACTCTACTTCTACCCAAGACAAGCTGCCTTCAATGGCAGTCCCGGGCCTGGAGTCCAGAGGGAACAACCCTCTCTTTCACTTTTCTCAGAGGGGAACTCCAGTAGAAAAGTGCTCCGCCGGGCCACCCTGAACCTGGGTTTTCATTTACTCTCTAGCCCCACTTCCACCGCTATCATTCTATCTGAACCACCGGCCCCTTGGCTTTCTTAAGAGTTTAACTCTTTAATAAAGACACCAACGTTGCCCTTGGATTTGGAATGATTTTTGTTTTAAAAGATCAGGAAAACCTAATCTCTTGCGTAATCAACCAATTAGAAGTTTTTAATCCCTTACATTACCCAACTCGTTCACTTGAAGTGAGCTCTGTAAGGTTAGAGCTTTCCTTTTGTTCACCGTTACATTCCTCGTGACTTGCAAAATCTACTTCAGAAAATCAGTGCTAGGATGGAATGAGTGAATACATGATTGGTACAACTCCATGAAATGAGCAAGACAGACATGCTGACAGCACTCAGTATGGGCAGGCAGTCTGCTCGGCGTGGCAAGAGCACGTAACATCTGATACACACGGGCTTTGATCTGCCCACAAGTGGCAGGCACGGCCGTGTCAGCCCTGCACTGCATCCTTGCAGTACACAGTCCACGCCTGGACACAGCACAATCTACTCATGGGAAGCGCAGCTACAAATCTCATAATAGCATCAGAAGTTTATGATTTTGTGGAGCCACCTCCGTGGCTGTCCGGGGCTCATGTGGTCCACAAGCCGTGGGCGGGGCACACCCACACCAGATCATGTACCCGAATCCCAGCACTGAAGCTGAGAAATTTTTCTGGTCTTTGCTTCTGCAGAGTTAAAATCAGGGCTCAGAGTCCAGCCCATGTCACCCCTAAGTTGGAAATGCAGTCACCAGAAAGGTGGCTTTTGAAAACTTCACTTAAAAGCTGAGTCTTCCAGGACTGCAAGGAGAAGGAGGGAGCCAAAGGGGGGCTGCAGGAGTAGTGGGAACACAGCGCCCTTCAGCGGCACTCAGGCAGCGCAGTCCTGGAGGCAACTGCAGTGCACCCCACCACCCCACCCCGGGTCTGCAGACGCGGCCCGGCAGCCAGGCCTGTCACCTGTCACGTGAAGCAAGTGTGACGGCAGCACGCGCACCCCTGTTCCTGCGTGCACTGTGTATGGCTGTTTTCAAACAGCAGCAGAGGCCAGCGGTCCACCCCATGGCTTAAAATATTTACTGCCTGCCTTGTAAAGAAAAAGCTGGCCAAGCCCTGCTGGAGGCTTCTGCTATACACACACGAGCACCAGAAACTGCAGCGGAAATGAGGCAAAATACTACTGATGCTCAAAGCGCTGGGAAGGATCATTTCTCTATCCAATACCAAAACCCCACAGAACCGACTGCCTCGGCACCTGATGCCTGCTTGGAAGCCACCTGTCAAGAGCATCCACTCTCGCCTGAACCAGTCGGCCTCTCCCCTCATCTCCCACTGCACTTAGAATTAGCGATCGGTGGAAATGCTACAGCAAACAATCTTTTTCTTACTCTGTTTTAAAAGAAAAATAAGAGACATGCACACTGAATGCAGTGCTGCCCTAAATGGAAACTCCGCGTGCCTTGTGAAATGGTCTAGATCTCATGAAATGATTTCCTGGCTATTATTCTTCGGGCTCACCAGTGGATCCGAATGGACTCTAGTGAAAGCGAACATTTAAGGTGCTACTTTTTTTTGAAAGGAGATAGCACACTGGAATCAGAAAAGATGGAGAACAACTGTCAGGAAAACAAATTTGAAATGGAGTACCATCCTCTGCCTGAGAGGTCCTCATTGATATTTCCTTGCAAACCCTCTACCAAATGGAGAAAATTGCATCCACCTCCTACACCTTCTCACCCTGTTCCGAGCCAGTGACTTGGAAAGCGTTTGCTGTGGCCCTTAAACATCTTTAAAGGTAAATGCCAAACACCATTTATGTATATTTTCACAAGAACAGCTTGCTTTTCAGGGAGGTAAACCCACAATAAACAGAAACAAAGCACAAGTAGGTCAAAGGTCAGGGATTTGAAGGCAAATAACCTATCAGTTCAATTCCAAGAGGTTCACATCATAGCATCTTATGCAATACGGAACAACATACAGATTAAACACTAGTGGATTTTAAGGGAGAAACTTCAGCAAACTCATGGCTACACTGAGCCTCCAGGGCCAGCCTGATAGAATCTACCCCATCCTGGACTTCTGCTATTTTTGCTTTGATAACATTTTGGCTCCAGTTTGAGTTTTGCTTCTTTCATTGCTACCAAACCTTCCTGACCAATACAGCAAGTGTACGTTTCAAGCCATCTCATCCGCCGTTCACAAAGTGATCCAAGGACATAACATTGATGGCTCTGGACAAACCACCCACTGCTGGAATCACAGCTCAGCACCCACCAACCATTCACCAATCTGAAACACGGGTCTAGCAAGGCTTCAGTTTAACTCTGCTCTGTGGTCTGTTGTGTTTACAATTTGTCAACAGCCCCTCAGATGAGTATTTATTTGTTTTACTTAGAGGTAAGAAAATAATATGGCTGTATCTCAGGATGTGTTACTACTAGAACAAAGCTCATATTACCTAACAGGTAACAACAGTAAATCACCCATCTTTTAAAATCATTTATATTTTTAAAAATCTATTAGCTCCTGTTATTTGCTGACAAGAATTTCCTGCAATTGGTGTGCAAAGCCTTGGAGGTTTTATACTAGCACTAAAGATCCCTGCAGGCCCTTCATCCTCCCTCCAAGTAATTTCCCACACAACTGTGTACCCGTCCACTCCTCCCCAAACGTGTCACCACATTCCTGCTTCACACATTTCCGGAGGATAGTCTACGCTTTAATCCTTTCACGCTCCTACATCCTTCAGCCTTTGCTACATAAAGTAGCCCTGGGAAGCAGTGACTCAGACACTTCTTAAGTTCCCCCAGAAGCTCAGAGATGTGATCAGAAGCAACAAGACAGATCATTTCTGCTGCGGCTGCCTGAAATTCCCTCACTGAACCCCAAAGTCGTGGTACTCGGGTGTGCTGGAAAGACCCTACTTTTCCCACTCCCTTCACCCTAAGGCCCTTCTGCTGTAAAAATGTGGGGGCTTAATGCTGTTTTCCTGACACCTCTATCCCACCGAGACCCTATTTTCTCCAAATTCCTGGGAAAGAAAAGTCTCCGGTGTCTCAGGATGGACAGCGGATGGCAGACTTCTCTGTGTTACCTAGTCGTGTCCTCCATCTCCCCAACTCACCCCAGGCTCCTCAGGGAAAGGACGACTCTTCGAATAGCTTCATCCTTCCCAGAGTACAGCCCCGAGTTACAGAGGATAAACATTCATTAGCCATTTGTTTCCTTAGGGGCCTAATTATGGTTCTTCATAATAAAATCACTCCTCTTTCTTCCAAAGTGACTTTTTTTTTCATCGTGAGAGCTGTCACACCTTTGTGTGCATGTGTACCTGTGCTGAGAGTCAAGAGCAGGCTGAAACACGGGCATGGCAGTTAAATGGATATTGTTCGCGAAAGCAAAACAAAATAAAAAATTTCTCACCCTCAAATTTTCACATGTTGAACTTGAATTTTGCTCAGAGCAGCGGGGCTAAGTGCAGCCCTTCGAAGTGACCGTCTGCCTGATGTCCAATGGGTTATTTGCAGGCAAGAGTGCCATGACTATAAAACAGGGAATTTGGTCTCATCTAGGTCCCAAGGAATCTGTGAGGTCCCAGTGGGACTTTACACAAGTCGTTACACTCTGATCTCCCAGAATCCACACTGTTAAATGCCTGCCCTCCTTTCACAGGTATTTTATGAAGGAAACATGGGAATGCACTTAAAAAAAGCAAGAGGGCTGCCTAGCGGGGGTCGTATGACCCACGACTTGTTAGAAAGAGTAAACTGGCCCAATTCATGGCCCTCGTGAAAATGTCCTCCTCTGAGAAAGAGGCAGGACAGTACAAAACCTTAAACACTCACCCTTCAGGATGCACTGAGCAGCAGCGAATGTGCCGGGCCTGCCTGAATCCTTGGGTGGTGAAATTAAATCACAGACAGGGCCATGAATAAGCTGAACGGCATCATTAAACCAGACTCTTCACTTAGATGCATTAATGGTGCTGTAGATCAACCGCTATGTCACAGAGCGTGTTCCAGATGCATTTTTAAATTAATTATTCATAGGTGAACATCTTCGATGTTTATTTACGTGTTGGAGGCTCAGCACCCACCACGCAACACCACCTGTTGCCTTTCAGTAGGAAGCTGGTCACGCAGAGCCTGAAGCACCTGTGAGACTTTAACTGGCTTATGTGACAGCCCCGTGATCACCCATAAATGCACTCACATCGGAGCCAAATCCTAAAACAATAAAGGAAGACAATTCTAGTTATGCCAGCACCCATGTGCAAGCAAAGCCTAACATACAGGAAAGGGTCCCTCTGTGACGTAAAGGATGGCCAGGAGTCTAGACCGTCATGGAAATGCACATCCTCACCTGGTACCCCCACGTAGCAGATTCTTTCCTCCTCCAAATCTACAGGAGATGGTTTTCTCTCCTAAGCAGTCTGTGTCTGCCATGTGATAAGCAGAGCTACTATGCCCTCTCTGGTGTCTCATCAAGCTGCACATGGCCTTCAGTTGAATGCAACAGTTACTGACTTGGTGAGTCAAGGCCCCTGTGTTTAAACGGTACAGTGACGATGTGAACAGAGATGTTCCCTACACTATCTACCATACTGGAAAGCTGGAACCAACTTGGATACCTATCATTGTCTCTTCCTTTATTTATGCATGTGTTTTAAAATCTCTGTCAAAGGCTGAATATATTCAAGTGGTATAACGTAATGATTTTCTATATGTAAACTTTATATAATAATTACCAAAATCAAATGTAGACTCATCCATCCCCACCCATGCTGTGCACTAGACCCCCAGCATACGTTCATCTCAGGGCTGAAAGTTCTTACCCTGTGACCAGCGTCTCTCCACTCTGCCCACTCCCCAGGCCACGGAGCCACTGTTCCCTCTCATCTCCTATGATCTGAACTCCTTTAGACTCTCTACAGCCATGAGATCTTACAACATCCGTCTTTCCATGCCTGGCTTATTTCACAAAGCCTAATGTCCTGCAGGTTCACCCATTCTGTCACAAATGGCAGAGTTTCTTTCTGATTCATAACCGGAAATATTCCACTTCACATATGTACCACAATTTCTTTATCTGTGCAATTGTCGATAGACATGTAAGCTACTGTCAGTAATGCAACTGTGGGGATTTTAAATAAACTTTAGTGCAGCCATTCAAGGGAGTGCTATGCACAAACATTAAAGATGACTAAGTAGATTTACATAGAGATATGAAAATATGTCCAATTAGAGTAAGTGAAAAAGAAGACAGAATTTATGATAGGATTCTGCTTATTTAAATGTATGTGCACATGCATGCAATTACTGCATGCACTTTTGTGTATGTGATCATACATGCATGGAGGAAACCTGAGAGAGACCGTAGCACCTACTGGATGCTCCTCCATGTACAGGTGCTATGCGAGGTTAAGAAGCATAACGTGTGATAGTGGTTACCTCTGAGGAGTGAAATTTATGCCAGGAAGTAGGGATGGAAATTGGCCTCTCACCATTAATATTATACATTTCAGTAATGCGTGAATTCCTTCCCATTCATTCCTTTTCTCCCTTTGTTAGAAACACCTACAAAAACAGTATTTTTAAGTACTACGCTAAACCCTATTTGCTTAAGGAACTCCCAGGAACATACGTGCTCCTACCAGTAACCATCAGCTGAGCTCCTAAATGCTCCTAGGAAAGGAGCAATCACAGACATGCCCTTGGAGACACACACACACACACACACACACAGAAGAGGGTGTGGATAATGGCACACCTCTCTCCCCACTGAGTCTGAGATTCCTGTCCTCATTAATTCCTCACTAAAAGACTGAGTTTTTTTAATCTCTGTCTATAAGTGAAAATATTTTCAGGAAGATCCTCCCCTAGAGCCTACGATTTCTTGTAAAATGGAAGACATATCACCGTGATTAAACTCCACTACACAGCTCATCTGAATGTCCCAAACCGCTTCCGATAAAGAAGTCTGACACAAACCCATAGGAGGTCTTCCTTCACAGCGCCAAAGAATTCCTGCTTTTACTGAAACTTGTAGAGTCCTGATCATAACTGCATACTTCATATTTTCTCCAAAACACAGTCAAGTTGCTTGCTCCAAGAGTTTCTATGGACATTTTTAAGCTGATAAAATACAAGCTACACTTACTGAGGACAGAACCTGCTGCTTTCCCAGGGCTATGTCAGGCACTCCTCTCAGTGACCTAAATTAATCACTGTAAAATCCTTTCCATGAAGTACCTCAGCTTGGGCGCCCAGAACTCTGAGGCAGAGAATTGCATGCAAGAGGTTAACTGGTATACCCTGAGGACCAGCACCTGTGGGAGACGGGGTCTGTAGGAGGGCACTATTGTCATACTCCACTCACCCCCCACAGAACTCGGGCTGCCCCTCCAAAGCTCCTTCCCTAATGCCATGTCACCTTCTGAAACCAAACGTCCACAAGAGACCCCATGTTGAGTATCACATCTCCCACTTAAGATCTGACATTTTTATGCATGTCCTTTTGTCCACAGAAACAGAGGAGGAAAGAACTCATGAATCTAATCTTAACAAGCATCTTTCAAGAAGTACGTCACAAACACAGAAGAAGGACTTTGCTAACAAGCGTGCGGACAATCAAGGGCCTGCTGTTTTGCGACCACCTGGGCCACCTCCTGATCTGCACACATGCCTTCCCTGGGGCCAAGCTGCTTGCTGAGGATGCTCATGCCTGCTTTGAAAGACCTGTTTATTCTGTTCCCTCTCTTCCATTTCCACTCTCTATGTGCTAACAATAAAGCGCCAAAAATAGGAACAATATAGGATACGTTGGAGAGAAACATGCACCTCTTGGCACATGAAAGAAGAGAATGAGGGTGGAGAGAGGGAGGTGCATAAAAGGGTCACCTGCCGTAACGTTCCCAGCCGAGGGACTGGCATCTGATCCGGGCTCTGCGTTCCATCAGTGATCAGCTGTAAATCAGTGGTCACACTGTTCTCCCCCACCTCCCCCGGCCCTGAGGGCCGTCCAGAGTCCTCCTCTCCCACTGAGCTCGCCCCCACTCCTTTTCACTTGTTTTTTTCATTTTGAGGCAGAGCCTTACTAAGTGGCCCAGGTTGGCCTAGAACTTGCAGCCCGACTGCCTCACCCTTCCGAGCGGCTGGAGTTAGCAGCACACAGCACTGCACCCGGGTAGGCATGTTATTCTTCAAACCTGTTTCTTCAACTGTTAAAAACAGAGGCTGTGTAAAACTCGTGGGCTCTCTGTGAAGATGAGATGGAACCATGAATATTCGGCTCTCAGCCGTGTGCAGGAACACAGTGGGGACTCAGTTCTTGGCTACTGCTATCAGGGCTGTTACGGTCAACATCCCCCGCCCCGCCACAGCAGCCAACTGAAAGAAAGTGCAGGCTATGGGGTGGGTTTTTCTGAACTTTCTGCAAAGTAGGTTGGCTTATAAATAAATGCTTTGCTTTCCTGTTTTTAAAGACACTCCCCAAAATAGCAAGCCGATACCCTCAAGCCACTCTTGCATTTTAGAGCTTCCGGCACGTCCACGGAAGTGACGTCCGCTCACCCTCCTCACCTGCGTAATTGTCACATACCACATGAGGGCTCCTCCTTGCTCACCTCACACACGAGTCCAGCCACCACGCCTGGCCTCCTGCTCCGGAGGTTAGGAGGAAAGACAGTGCATTGGTGCTTTCTGCTGAGGGTGAAGTTCCAGACCAGAGGCTCCCTGGTTGTTGTCCACATGATCTGCAAATCTCCCAAAATAGCCTTAAGTTTAAACAGCTCAAAGGGGCATCATCCAGTGAAGGGTGCCCCACGGCAGACCGGTATCGCTGGGTGTGCTCCCCAGCTCGCCTCCACCACAGTCATCCGGGGAACTTGCAAAGTGCTGATTCCCAGGACTGCTGTATTGGAGGCTGTGGGGTGCCCCTCAGATGCTGCATATTTAGTCAGGTTTCCGGGTGATTCTGATTCAACCAAAGTCTGAGGCCCCAGGGACACAGGCACCACACTTGTTTGCAGTGAAGGCCCTGGATGGAGGACGATGTTTTTCTTTACAACCTGGACACCATTGTTGGTAAGCAGGACTTTTTTTCTGAACTTCCCAATCTTCAACCCCGCCCCCGGTGCTCCAAATATTCGCTCAATGGTCAGCAAGACATTATTTTACACATGGAAATGCACGGCTTATCAGTGCCCAGGGAGTTTGGTAATTCGTGGAGGAATGTTCCATTTGCTCATTTAGAGTATGCGCTGGATGTGGGTGGAAATGATGATTCAGTCAGCAAACACAGGGACCTACTGGGTGCTTCTCCATGTGCAGGTGCTACGGGAAGCTCAGAAGCATAACCATAGCCCCACCCTGCAGGATCTCATTGTGTATGTGCAGAAGACTTAATCCACCTCAGCCTCAGGACATTCTGCATCCAGAGCTGCCTGGATCACTGAGCCACCAACAGTCCAGGCATGTGTCTGGAAGGCCACTGTCCAGTCTCCTTTCTCAGCTACTGCCCCGTCCGTCCACCCCTCCATCATTTCTCCTATGCCCTGTCCTTTCATAACAAACGAGGGAAGAAGCTGAGGGTTCAGGTCCTTCCCTGGAGTCATAGAGATGGAGATGTTCCTATCTCACCAAGTTTTCCCAGCTGCCGCCAAAGAGCTCACAACCAGGTACCTGACCCGCAATCAATTGCTGACCACCTGCAAGTGCCCGTGCTGCAGGGGGAGAAGGGCAGACACTTGTCCGCAGTGAGGATAAAATGTGAGAAGGAAAGCAGACACCACAGCCCACTTAACTAGCCAAAGTGGCACTCCTGCGAACAGTAAGAAGCCACACACTGAGGACACAGTGCCAAGGGACAGACTCAGTCCAGGAGTATCATCATTTCCCCGATGTCTCCAGTGCTTAGCAAAAGCGACAGGGAGGATCACAGAAGGAAAACCAAGAGTGTGTGCTGCCCCCAAAGCCAGGGTCCACTGCTCCAGGCCAGAGCAAGAATATGAACCCTGGATGTCTCAAGCAGGGTGAATCAGGAGACTTCCCAGAGGGGAGAGGACAAGCTTGGCTCTTCTCTTTCATTGGTACTTAGCCAACAAACACCTCTCTAGTTCTGTTTTCTCTGTGTTTTGCTCTTTGGTTTTCCACCCACCCATTCCAGCCTTTCCTTCCCCTCCCACCACTGCCCCATCAGGGGTCTCAGGCTGGAGGCTAATGCAGTGGGCCAGCCCAAGTCTGATGGGCCCAGGGGTCCCTCTGTTACTATGTGGATGGAATTCCTCCATTTGGTTGCTATGACACCACGGTGCTAGGGCTCTCCAGCCTTGTTACCATGGAATCCCTCCTTCCCCATTCCTCACTGTGAGTTAGGAGGGCAACAGCTCTGCAGGACAAGCTTCCCAGCATAGCCCACCCCCCTGGACACAGTGGCCTGAGCCAGCTTCAGTCACACACCTGGACCACAGAGGTCTGCACAAGGGTTCTCCAGTGACCCCTGAGAAGGATAAATACATAGAAACAGCCTTCTAAAATCTTCACCAAAAAACAAAGCGCTCCAAGCTCTCCCTTCCACTGCAGAGTCATGGAGCTGTGACTAACAAAGGGGAGCCCTGGACACGGTCCTGCTGGGTCCTGGCGGTGCAGCAAGGAATCAGCATGGACTCAGATGCTGCTCGCTCCCCTGGGACTGAAGACCTTGTCCTCCTTAGCTCAAGGTTCTCATGGGAGGAACTGGAAGGGAAGAGGAGGAATGTGAAAGGAAGGGAGATTTATCTTTGTACATGGAAAATAAACATAAAAGGGGGTGGGCAACACAAAAGCCCCTGGCTACATGAGGGTCCAGCCATGAGGACAGTAAGGCACCGGTGAGGTGGAGGAGTTCTGTGTGCCAGTCCTGCCTCCACCTGTGACCTGGTGCAAAGCAGGCTTCGGGGAGCCCTGGCTGCCTCACCTGGGTAGCATGGTGCCCGAGCACATCTCCTCTGCTGGCTTCTCCCAAACTGGCACTCACCACCTCTTCACTTCGGAGTAGGCCTTGCTGAGGAGTCCAGCAGAGACTGAGCCCTCAGATCTGCACCCCAGCACCCCCCAGCAAGCCCCCCCCCAGAGAAGCGATTCACCCCCTCCAGCAGCCCCCAGGGTGCCGCTGTCCAGGCCAGGGGTGGGCCGGGAATCTCCAGGCACAGCGAGGGGTCCTGGAACTGTCGGCTCCCGGTACAGACCCCAGAGCCCACCCCACCACTGTAGCAGCTGCTCCTCAAACCTGCCACCAAGGACCAACCCTAACCGAAGAATTCCAACCCTAACCCAACAGGAGCTGCAGGAGGGGCTGGTGAGCCGCAGAGCAGAGCGCAACTCAGAGACATCTGCCCACACATCCCTATGCCCGCCTCAACCCAGAGAGGACCCCAGCCCGGAATTCCTTCTCTCAGAACCGAATGCTGCTGCTCTCCATACCTCAGCAGCTGGAAGGTCAGAGGGGACAAGGGGTGACCAGGGGCACAGAACTGAAAAGACCCTGCTTCATACACACACACACACACACACACACACACACACACGTGCACTGCTCCACCTCCAAGCTGCCCAGGCCCAAGTACAAGTGCTCTGTGCAGGACACATTCAGCCTCTGTACCACAGCTGGGTCCCCAGCCCTGCCACCCACGCACAGCCTCCACCCCTGCTTCCTTCCCCACTTAGTTTCCAGCCTGCAGCTTCTGGGCAGGTAATAAGCCTGGGTGTGGGCTGCCCCCAATCCCCAAGACTTCGTTGACCCACTTCCGTGACGGTCCCAGTTAGGATCATGAAGCAGGAGACCATGTAGGGACTGATGAAGGCTGAGAGGCAAAATACAGGCGAGCCTGCATTGCAGATGAACAAATAAATTCACTGGTGGTGTTATCTGCTGAATCTGGCCATGCTGTGGCTGGGGATCCAGGCCTCGTCCTCTTCCTCTTGTTCCAACCCCCCTCCTACAGCCACAAAGGAGAATGGGGATGATCAGCATCACTGTTTCTGAGCTCTTCGGTCAGGGCAAGGCCCCGTGCAAAGCAGAGCTCCTGCCTTATTCCACCCAATGCTCTAAACAACCCTATGACCTCAATGGGATTGTGTCCCCACTGTACAGATGATGAAGCCAAGGCTCAGAACTGGGCACACAGCTAGGGAGCAGGGGGACTGAGACTGGAACTGGCGACAGAGGCATCCTCTTGCAATGAGGTAAGGGACACAGGGAGCCCCCAGGAATGCCCAGCAGCATCCCGCTTTCTAGACTGGCTGAGGCTGGATGGTTTGTAAAGTCTGAGGCAAGGGTTCTGACCTTAAGAGCTTACTGTCCAGCTGACAGGAGAGGCATCTTGGTAAAGGGAGAATGTGAGGTCAGGCTGTGGTGGATAGATGGATGTATGGATGGATGGATGGATGGATGGACGGTTGGATGGATGGATGAAAGATGGTTGGATGGATGAATAAATGGTTGGTTGGATGGATGGAGGAATGAATGGATAGATGGATCAATCAAAGGATGAATGGGGTAGATGGATAGGTGGATGAATGGTTGGGTGGATGAACAGATGGTTGGATGGATGAATAGATGGTTGGATGGATGGAAGGAATGGATGGATAGATGGATAGATGGATCAATTGAAGGATGAATGGGTGGATGGATGGATGAATGGTTGGATAGATGAATAGATGGTTGGATGGATGGATAGATGGATAGATCCATCAATCAATGGATGGATGGATGGAAAGATGGTTTGGTGGATGGGTAGATGGACATGGATGTGTAGACAGGGTGAGGCTAGTGTTTCTCCTGGGCTCTGAGAGATAGCACTATCTGAAGTCCTTCCAAGAACCTCTGTCCTTCCCATCAAGTGCAATGAAAGGCCTCTAAGACCGGAGGGAGGAGAGAGGCACGGGAGCTCTTTAGGAAGAATCAAGAGGCAAAAAGAAAAGCAGTGTGGCCTCCCAAGCTGATGTGACTCTTTCTTGTATTCTTTACCTTCCTGGCTGTGACACCAGAGTGGAGATGGCCTGTGGGAATGCCAGGTTTCCAACTCTATGACATCCTGGCTGTGGGTGTTTCAGTGCTCACGACAATCAGTTATTTGTCACTTTATTTATCCAGAAGGCCAGTACAGGGGTGAGTCAGAAGACTGACGTCCCTGCAATCAAGAGTCTGCAGCAGCTGGTGTCTCCCCTCCACCGGTCCCATGTTCCCGTCCAAATCCCAAGTCGGTCATCACCGCTCCTTCCTCCTCTCTCCACACCCCAAAATATCAGCTCCTGACTCTGATCCTAAATGCACTTCTACAGAGCCCCCACTGGCTCTGTTCGCCTCTGGGAATGCCAGGCCTTGCTCAGAGCCTCAGTTCCAGAGACTGCCGGCCCTCTACCCTGACTGTCCCCATCCCCATGAAGACTCAGTCAGTGTTGGGGTGCTGTAGGAGAAGGCGGCACCCATGTACCCCAGGAGACCCCCGTGCTGCCTCCCCTTCCTGCTCTTCCCTACCCCCCTCTGCCTCACCACGCTCTTCCTGTTCCCCACCCCCTCCCTGGCCCCATCAGGGCTGCAGGACCCTACCGCCACGGACAAGAAGGGGCAAGCAAACAGACGGTCAGGCAGGAGGGGGCTCACAACCCCAAAAAGGAAGGACAGACAGAAAAGGAGCCCAGCAGAGGAGAAGCATGAGCCTGCCCCAGTCAGCTGCCGGCTGCAGGGGGTCCGATCGCCCGGGGCAGTGGAGGCAAACCCGCCCACCACACACAGGTCACTGTGTTTTCTTTGAAGACAAAAGGTAATAGCGCTTGAGTAATATTTTCTAAGCTAAAATCTCAGTATTCAGGTTTAACTGCAGTGTTGAGATAAGTGGGTCTTGGGTTGCAGTTTGGCACTCGGTCTCCACAAGGGTCATCTTCACTGACCTAGGGGGACATTTGGAGACGGAGACCGGTGACATTTCACAGGTGAAACCAGGGAAGCTAAATCCTGCTAAGACAGGATAGTCCTGCACTGTAAAGACCGTTTTTCCTTCCCAAAAGCCAATCATGCCACCCCTGAAAAACACTACCGTATTTCCACACACGTTTATGAGGTGGGGGAAGGGGCCAGGGCTGGAGCCAGAGCACGAAAGAATCTTATGACAGGGACCTCTGCTGGAGGAGGGTCTCTGAGCTGCGGTTCAGAGGGGAAGGCACGGGACTCCAGGCAAATCTGCCAGGGGCACTGGGTGGCCTCGTGCAGGTCACTCTTGCAGTTGCTGCCTGTCCTTGCTGGCCATGGAGAGAGAGGCAGCCCCAAGATCACGGTGCCACTATCACACCCCAGGAGCCATGGAGATGACCTCAGGAGGTGACGCACATTTAGAGGGTCTCCACAGGGTCAGGGGTGGCAGCCTGCGTGTTAGAAGCGACCCAAATACGACAAGTGAGCTCATCTTTGACCCCAAGGGCATCAGCCTTACTGTCGGCCTTGAGGACAGGGTCCTTGTCCCAGCCATCCTCCCACAGTGCCGGCTTCAGTCCCCTCACGGGGCCTCCTGCCCTGGGCATCCACAGCTCCTGCAGGTCCTCAGTGCTGACACTGACTGAGGGCTTCCTAAACAAAAGCTGGCACTGTGCCCTTGGTGCCTCTTTGCTCCCAGCTACTTCTATGACTGGTATTTTCACAATCATCCTTCCACTGAGCTACCTGGGTGCAGATGCAGGGGAAAAGCCACGTAGAGGCCCCGAGTGGCCAGTGGTGAACAGGCCAAACCAGCACAAGCCCACTGAGGAGCAACCTGTCCTCCATGCAGCGTGCAGCGCCACGCTGGTCACTTCACTGCTCCCTGGTCACCTCTCTGGCTCCAGCAAGGCTCCTGAGCATGGCACAGAGTGGGTGTTCACTGAGTGATGAGCAAGTGGACCAAATGAACAGAGGGGCTTCTTGGACACTGCGTAGCACTATTCCAAAGGAGACAACCACGCCCCCGACGAAAGGCAGCAGCAAGAAATGAAGCAAAGGAAAACAGTGAACGTGGCCCCAACCCTGACCAGCAGCCCTGCTCTGAATGTTCCCACCTTTAACCCACACAGTGCACCTGCAATGTGGCCACCTCGATCCCTGGGTTACGGAGGAGGAATCTGAGTCTGCAGTCCCTCGTTTGCCCAGGGTCGCCTCCCTGAGAGTGTCAGGACCAGGGTTCCCAGCCCACCCCAGGGCAGGCCCTGAGTCCCTTTGAATCACCACTTTGACGCCTGAGTCTTTGGGACTCCATTTCTGCAGCTCAGAACTCCGAAGCCTTCCTGCCCCACCCAACAGCAAATCCTGGGTCTTACCCTATGGGTCTCTGCTGGGAGGCCTGGCCCCCAGTGGGGGAAGGTGCTCATGGCACCATTCTACCATCCAGGGTGAGAATGCTATGAATCCAAGCCTCACCAGCCACTGGCTTCTGAGTCCTAGGCCACCCCAGAATTACTCCTTTCCCGCTGTTCGGCTGGGACAGGAGTCGTGTGACAGACACCAGCTGGCACCAAAAGTCACTCATAAAATGAATCATCGGCATAGTGACAAGACAAAGGGTGAAAATACCTTTCTCCCTGTTCACTCCTCCCTTAGGTAAGCTTTGTGCTGAGGGTGGAAGTCATCCCGGAAGCTGCATGGGCTCACCAGGAAGTGCTGGCTGCTCCCTTCTTCTGGGAACAAGTGTAAGACCATCCGTGGTCAGGCAGCTGGGACTCATTCCCAAGCCTTGCCCCTCTCTGAACCCCCTGAGCCATGGGCGAGCTGGCCTGGGAAGTCTGTCCTGTGACTACGTCTATGACCAAGAGGCAAACATAAGCTTACTCCCAAATGATGTTCTACTTTAGTTCTATATCCCAAATTAAAAAAAAAAAAAAAAAAAAAGGATTTCTCTTTCCAAATCATCGTTGGCTTCCCAGCTTCCCAGATTCTTCTCAGCCTGGACCCAAAGGCTTCTTGACTTGAATAGCCCACCCCAGGGGATGAGCTGCGGCCAGATAAAGCCACCAGTCCCAGCTCCTAGGACACCCGGGGCCTTCCTCTGAGTGACCAAGAGGCTCTGGGCCATGCACACTCGAACACCGGATCAAAACCTGGCCAGAAAAGGTCTGAACTACTGGACAAGATACCAGATTGGGGCTGAAAGCAGAAAATGTCAGTCTACCTATACCTGCCCTCATGAGCAGCTCCTGGCTCACCTCAGGGAAAGAGCAGGTCCCTCCAGCCCAACCTCTACCATGGCACCTAACTCAGGGCATCCAAGTTTCCCAGGCCATGTGCCATCTCGAGGCACCCCTCTCCTGCCCAGATACCCATTCTCCAAAGGCTCAGCACAGCCGGCCTCTTCCGGAGCAGCCTGGGAGACAGGGTCCTCCAGCCACACCACTACCCAGCAGTCCCGCCTGGGGGCTGACCTGCGCTCTGCAGGAGGCAAGCCCCTGCCTGAAATCAGGGCATCCGAGTTGGAAGTGCTGGCCTGCCGGGTACCCAGAAGATGCAGGCCATCTTCAGACTTGCGTGGTCTCCTACAACGGAAGACCCTATAAGGCCCTGAACCATTAACCCCATTCCCAGGAAAGGCTGAGAGGCTCCGGAGCCAGCCCTGCTTCCCAGAGCTGACATGAGGACAGGCCACGCAGCCCACGGGCCCTGCTCACACTCCTGCCCGAGAGTTTCTTCTCACGGTCAGGCCGCCTTCTGGAGAGGCTGTTTCTTCTCACAGCTCTGGAGACCTGGGGGAGCCAGGAGTGTGCAAGCCTAGGGTGTGGGGACCCCTTACTGAGCTAAATCTCCCCACCTCCACCACCCTCCTCCTGCACAGTGTCCGACCCCCCCGTGGGGCTGCAAACAGAGAGACAAAATCTTTATCTTTTTGTCTTCATGGAGCTCACATTTGCATGAGAAAACAGACAATAAATAAGGTAAAGCTGTAAAATAAACAATATGAAAGGTACTTAACAGGAAGAATACTAAAGCAGGTAGAGAAGGTGTGTGTGTGGAGGGTTACATGATTTCAGCACAGCCTCGCTGAGAAGATATATGCCACTCCCCACGATGAATGTGTTAAGTACTGCACCCACATACCAATAAAAATAAAAACCAGAAGGAGGTGGGAGATGAACTAGGCAGTTATCTGGCAAAAGAGAATCCAGAAGGCAGGAGCAGTCCATGCAAAGGCCCTGAGGCACAGCTTTCTGCTGTGCTGATATGTGGGGAGCACAGAGGCCAGCATGATGGACCATGTCAGCCAAGGAAACAAGCAGGAAGTAAGGCGAGGACAGCATCCCAGGTGACCCTAGGCCTTTGCTGGTCCCAGGAAGGTCTCTGGCTTTGATCAGTCAGTCCTCTCTTGATGGATGAGGAGTCTCGGCTCAGAGAGAGCTAGTGATCTGGCCAAAGCCACCTAAAGCTAGAGCTTTGAGCCAAGACCCTGAACCCGAGTCAACCACAAGCACACATCCCACCAGGCAGGGGCCAGGGCCTCCTGCTCGTACGCACGGCCCTGTCCACGCCGTCCACCTCTCCCGGAGCACAGCTGCAGCTGAAGTGACGCAGAAGGCAGCTCCACGGTGTCAGCTGCGCAGCCCCCGCTGCAGCCCAGTTGCGGGTGTGGGAGGCTGACAGGGATGGAGACGCCTCCTCCCCGTGCCAGGGCCCCACCGCCTCGGAGAGTGCTCAGTCCCCCTTCCTCTCTCGGCTGGAAAAAGCAGCCGCCTCTCCAAAAAGTGGGTTTGTTTACTTGGCCAGAGTCCCTGGGCTGGTTCATGAGCATCTCGTCACGCACACGCTGTACAACAAGTCACTCACATTTCCCATTTTAATGCTGGAAACACAGCCCACAAGCGGCGTGCGCTGCGCCCACGTGAGCATGCTGTCATCGCTGAGAGAAGGATCCTGGGAGGGTCCGGGGTGTGGGCACCTGACAGCTGCCCCCACTCTGTTCCCCAGGGCCCTCTGGCTCCACTCCCTCAGCCGGGGCCTGGCCCTCTGGGAGGTTTTGCTGAGGTTCTGGTTCTGCCTCCTCTTGCCGGTCTTGAGACGTCTGTTATGAAGTGGACCCTGGGGTGCTACCGGAAGGTGGCAGAAACTACAGGGCCCACGGGAGGAAGCAAGTCCCCAGGGACACGTGTTTGAAGGGCAGATTTTGTTCCCACCCTTCCCTGCTTCTTTCTAGATGCCAGAAGGTGAATAACTCTAACCCATCATGAGCTCTCTGCCATCAGGCTGTGTCTCTAGGCCCATAGGTGACTGGGCTGACCACAGACTGAAACTTCTGAAGCCAGAAGCCAAAATTAATCTTTCCTCCTCCCAAGCTGCTTCTCTCAGGTCTTCTGTCACAAAAAGCTAGCTAACAGGGCTCTCAGGAGCACCCCAGGCCTCGATGGTCTCCCCGCAGCCTGACCGCCTGCCTGTCCACACAGCCTCACCTTTCCACAGCCCTCCAGAGAACTGGAAGCCCAGGGAGGGAAGACGCCCCAGGAAGCCATGATCCGAGGCCTCGGTGCCCACAACACTGATGGCTGACTTGTCTACACTCCAAGCCCCTCATGCAGGACGAAGTGAGCCTTCACAGCAATCCTGTGAGGCAGCTTCCACGGTTATCCCCAGTGGCAGAAAAAGAAACTGAGGCAAGGGGAAGTTAAGTGACCCACCCAGGTCACACAGCTGGCAGGTGCCAGGGCTGAAGTTTGAACCCACGCATCCACGCTGCAGACAGCCTCTCCAGGCACAGAGGGATGGTCTGCCTGCTTCTGGGGCACCCCCAGAACAGATACTCGCTAGGCTGAGAGGATGCAGCAGAGGGGGGACCCACGTGCTGTGAGTCCGGATGGACACTTGGGCCAAACTGGGTGTGTTTACCTGTATTCGCCACAAGATGCTAACATGTCTGCTCCGTGGAACTGCCTCCACCATGACTGAATCCCGAACTTCTTCAGGTCCTTTTCCAAGTCTGTTTCTGTCCCTCCGAGAAGCACAGGAGGAACCAAGGCAGTGACTGGAGCATGCGCCAAGAGAATGAGGGAACACAAAGGCGAACAAATGGGTGGACCTGGCCAGTCTGGACGCTGCAGGCGCCTCCTTTACAGACCTCAGCACAGAGCACCACTCCGGGCAGCCTTTCCCTCCACCCCCGCACAGAGCCACAGAAGCACTGAAATAGACACACACACTTTATTTTCTCCTTTTCCTACAGCTAATTCCATGCTTCAGTTTAATTAAAAAAGCACAATAGTCTAAAATGTTGGATCTTGACACACTTGTTATTCATGAATATTTATTACTCTGGGCTATATAAAATTGAGTAATTATTAGCAATTAAAAGAGGTGAGCAGAAGGCTTTCTGGAACCCTCCACCAAGGGCAAGAGGGATCCAGGAACACTGTGACCAAGCGCGCCCAGCACAGATCCTGCAGGAGTGGGAAGACAAGGCAAAAACCTGTGCCCAGGCAGTAAAGCACCTGCAGCAAGTTCTGGAAGGGTCCGAAGCAGAGTTTCAATGTCGTCTTCTTCCTGGTCTTCAGCACTGAATGAGTCTCTTATGTTTCCTGAGATCCCAGATCTGACCATGGCAGACAGGGCACAGGGGGGAGGAACAGAGGAGGCCTTGTGAGGGTCCCATGCCTGTTTCTTCTTTAAACTTCAGGTAGTGCTGATTTTAGGGGCCACCAGCGCTGGTTGCTCGCTCATTTGGAACACTTCCCTGCATCATGTTAATGGTGTCTTCTGAGTGTATCATGTCCCTCAGGCAGGGACAGTGGGTACAGACACAGCCCTTGCTAGAGCTCAGGAGGCTGACGGTGGGAGCAGCAACTCCTGAGAATGTCGTCATGCCTTAGTCCCACCGAATCACCAAAGCAACAGGCGAAGCACTCAAACACGATGAAGCACACCCAGCCCCGCTTGCTTCTCAGCACTGAACATGTTCTTTCATCCTAAATGGTGCTCTGGCCTCCAAGCCCACACCCTAAATAAATTTAATTTTTACTTCCTTTGCATCAGTCAACTTACTCACTAATCCTGACTGAAAACTTTCTACATTCCCAGCACATGCAAACCACTCCTTCCCTAGCTCTGTGCAGCTCTGAACTCTCTGGAGTCATCTTTGGGAATATCAGCCAAGAGTCTCCTCACCTGGGCAGGGTTTTCTTCCACCAAAGCCTCATGCCGTGGACACATACCATAATTCTGAACTCAGTCAGCCAACAGCAAGGTGTAGGAAGATACGGAACCTTGAAGTTACTTCCCTGCTTGAAGTGCATTCTGTGTGCTGAACAGGTCCACACCCAGTTACGAAACTTAACCTTGGCATCCCCGCAATTGCCTAGTGGTTGGATGACCAATACACTTGTGTCCAACCCTGACATGGGTTCTTTAACTCCTAAAATTCAAACTCTGCATAACACGGGGTGCCTACTGCTCAAAGGTCTGTTCTCACACTCCCTCCTGCAAGAAAGAAGAAGTCTGGAAATCTCAGAGATGCAGCAATTTTGGTGGTCCTCTCTGCTAAGTGCGTGCACACACACATACACACACACACACACACTCTGAATGTTTTGTTTCCAGAGTGGGATAATGTTGCATCATGCATCATTCTCAAAGTGTCACGCTCAGAAACAACTGGGCAGTCTGCAGGCCCTGCTTATAGGCTTTGGTGGAGAAAAAAAGTCACACTACCTGATGTAATAGAACAATGACAGGCAATGGTCTCATTCAGCTTAGGAGACCCCACAGGGTGTCTAACATTTCAATAATGAAGCAACTTCCCAGTATGAACCCCAGCCTCTTCCCCAACAAATGTTTCTTCCACAGAACAAAACTGCCAGGTTCCCGGAGGGTTGTGACAGGTGAGCTAATGTTAGAGGAGCATCTCAAACACACTAGAACTCTGCGAAGTACACGAGCATTCACCCTTCAAAGCACAGAGGACCGTGTTCTATTCTGTTTCTTCTTCAGTCTTTTCATGGCGGCTTTGCATTTTTCCAACTTAAATGGAACTATCCTAATTCAGTGGAAAAATCAAACAATAGCCTCAAGATACACTTTGCAAAAGAGAAAGAAAAACACCAGGAGAACCGGCCCAGATGTGGAAAGCCCGGCAACAGGGCCCAGCAGCCTTTCCAAATGTTCCCAGAGTTGGGCCAGAACAGAGTTTTGGCCACTGGAAATGGATCTGATTTGTCACCACAAAAGTCAGATTCTCTGGGGTGGAAGGAATGACTATAGCCTTCACTCCAGCTCAAAGTTTGCTCCCCTCTCTGACTGTGTGTGAACTGGTGACTGCCAGACAGGCATGATTTGCAGAGAGCTGACACCACCAAGACACCAAAAAAGATGCAGACATGACCATTAATTTCGTGCCCCAGCCACTGCAATCTGAGTGACCAGGGCCAAGCTAAGTTATGCAATGGGTATCTCGGGGGGGGGTGAAGCCGATTAGAGGTAAGCCAGCACAGAGGAGGCTCATCAAATCTGGGTGGAAACAGAAAAACACACCCACCATCAGTCTGCCACTAGAAAGAGAGTAAGATCAAGGTGGAAACCAACACCCAAGGACAGAAATAAAGATTGAGATACAGACAGAAACAGAGAGAGAAAGAGAGAGAGAGAGCACAAAGAAATGCAAAGTCCTAGGCATACAGGAGCATTTGGGAGTAGCAGTTCCCTTCCATACACATCTTCCCTTCTGCTTACTCTCTGAGTGCAGCAGGAAGAATAAGTCCCCATTCAGCAGAGCAGGGCTCTCCTCCCGCACCAGCCCTGTCACAGGCACCTCGGCTCTCAGTGTGACTTGGACCCTGTGGGCATCCAAGCATGTTTCTTCACTTCCCACAGCTCTCTTGCTTTTCCTATTCTTATTCATTATTATTCCATGTATATATCAACTTTTACTTTCTGTACAGAGACAATCATCAAATGCTAGACTACAAAGAGTCTTTTATCACTGCTTCAGATAAAAGGTCCCTACAACCACCTAAGGTGAATGTGACAATTCACAGTAAAATAGCGACTGCTTTCCTCTGAACTCAAGAACAAGAGAAAGAGAATTTGGATCACTGCTGTTATTAAACACTAAAAGGGGGTCATAACCTGTGCAATAAGGCAAGAAAATGAAATAAAGGTACACAGAAAAGAAAGGCACAAAACACCGCTCATGATTCATGGATGACACGATGGTATGCAAAGAAAATCCAAAGGAATCTAAAGATCATATTAGCAACAAAAACTAGAAAAAGGAATTTTTAACATTCTCCTGAGTAATGACATCAAAAAGTATCAAATTCTTGAAGACCAATCTATTGAAATATTTGTAAGACATTCAAAGTGAAAAATATGAAACACTGCCAAAAGAAATTAAGGAAAATTAAACATGTCATCTTTCCCCAAACTTAGTTTTATAATGTATTTCTAACCATTGTTAGCAGTTTTAGCTAGCAAGATTTTTTGTGTGTGGAAGGAAATTGGCAAGTTGGTTCTCAAATGTATGGATAAATGCAAAGGACCAAGAAGAGCCAAGCCCGTCACAAAGAGGAGAGGATAAAAAGACAAGATGGGCAAACTTAAATTGCCCAAAAAAGTACATTCATGTTACAGCTACAATATTAAGACAGTACAGGATGGGTATTAGGACAAAAGATAAGCCGACGGAACCAAATGGAGAGTTCATGGACAGACACACACAGGTACACAGGTACCAAGCTGCAGCAGAGACACCCTTTTAACAAACGACCCTCAGTCACTTTCCTCCTGGCTAAGACACAATTCCTGACACTTACCACTTAAGGACAGAGAGGCTAACTTTGGCTCACATCTGAGGTCTCAGTCCAGGTATGGCCAGCTGGCTTTAAAGGACAAATAGTGTGGTAGAAGAGCCACAGATAGGAAAACTGCTCACAGCACGGTAACCAGGAAAAAGAGAAAAACAGGAGGAGCCGGAGGAGGAGACACACCCTCCAGGCCACCCTGGGACCCTCCTCACCCTCCTAACCTATGAGGCTTTCGGGGCCATGTCAGACCCAAATCACAGCAAAGATGCTACGACATTTAGAGCACTGAGACAAACCTCTGCTCCTTCCTTGCATCAGCACATTAAAAAAGAAATTCCAGGTGGATCATAAGCCTCAATTTGAAAGCTCAAACAATAAAGCTTCTAGAATGAAACATGGGAGAAAGATCTTGTAACATGCAAACATTTTACAATCTTAAAAGAAAAAAATGATAAATTATATTGCATTAAAATTAAGAACACCCCTTCCCAAAAAATACCATTGATAGTAGCCAAAGACTTTAATAAATATATTTGGCAAACAACTTAAACCCAGAATGGAGAGTTCTTTAAAATCTAGTTTAAAAATATACAATGTAACATAAAATAGACAAAATACCTCCTTAAATATCTTACTAAAGAACATATCCAACTGACCATTAGGAACATGAAGAGAGCTCAACATCCACTGGTAATTACCTTAAAAACTTTCATGGGCTACATTATCACACCTGCCAGAAGAAGAACATGAACAAATACTAGGTTTTGGCAAGAAAGTGGCACAATCAGAAATCTCACACATTTCTTCAAGGAGTAAACTGGTACTACCACTTTGGAAAACTGTTCATAGCTACTAAAACTCTGCTCTATGACCCAGCTCTTCTACTCTTGGGAACATATTCCTAGAAGAAATAAGTACACATGCTCCTGAAATATAAAATAATATTCCTATAGCCAAAAAAATGAGAAGAACACAGATGTTCATCAATTATACAACAGGCAACCTACTTGGGTGTATTCTTCAACTCTAATTATTATAACAGAACTATGGAGAACTTCAGTTACGTGTCACAGAGATAAATCCCACAGATATAACGCTAAATGGATGAAAAAGACACAAAAGAGAGCACACAGCACATATGTTAACTGTTGCTAAGTGATAAATTATTCCAAAACTGAGTGACTTACAACATTTATTGTTTGCTGTTTCTGTGGATCAGGAATCCAGGTGCAGTTTAGCTGGGTTCTGAGCTAGGTTTTTTATAAGGCTTCAATCATGATTTCAACCAGACTGCTGTAATCTCCAGGATCCATGGGAGAAAGGCTTCTTCCATGCCTAGTCACATGCTAAATGGGTAAAATGGGGCCAAGGGCCTCCATTCATCACTGGGCATTACCACAAGGGCATCTCAGAACATGGCAGCAGCAGGCTTCATCAGAGCAAGCAAGGAGAGTCAGAGAGAAAGAAAGCAAAACGAAAACCAGAGTCTCCTGTGAACGAACCTTGGAAGTGATATCCCGTCACTTTTGCTCTATGATATTTACTAGAAGCAGGTCACTGGACCCAGTGCAAACCCAGAGCTTAGGATCCTGTCTACCACACTATCGTATTCCGTTTCACAACAGGGAAAACTTGACAAGTCGGAATACTCATTACTTCCATGGGGAGAGGCTATCAATGTGTAAAGAAAGTGAAGGAATCTTCTGGAGTGCTATAAACACCTTGTTTAAGCATTGGAGTAGCGTCAGGGTAACCTATAAAACTATTAATATGTATGCTTAAAATCTGTGCACTCTGGCTAACACATTTTAAAGAATGATTAGCTGACTCCTTTGGACATATGATGTTCATACATAGTTTTGTAACATCAACAACCAAAATTTCTGGTAAAAGAGTTGCCTAAAGGAGCAGTTTTTATGTGTCATGGATGTTAAGATGGTATAAATTCAAGTCAAGAGTACTGTAGCTTTGCATTAAATATACTTCCCACGGCAACCACAAAGAAAACAGCTAGCTAATAGAGTACAGATTGAGTAGCCCTTATCCAAAATGCTTGAGACCAGTAGCAGTTGTGATCTCAAACTTTCTCTGGTTTTGGAATACTGCCATACATGATGAGATGTTTCAGGGGTGGGACAGAAGTCTAAGCACAAAATTAATTTGTTTCTTCTATACCGTATAATATGCATTCCTGACAGTAATTTTATACAATATTTTTAATAACTTTATGAAACAAAGTTTCGTGGTGTAAAATTTTATATCTGTCTGATGTCTGCATTCAGAAAGTTTTGAATTTTGTAGCATTCTGGATGTTAGATGGATGAAGTGATGGTTGTCCAATATTATGAACACATTAAATAGCACTGGACTGCACACTTAAAATGGTTATGATGATAAATTTATGTGTGCAATTTACTATCATAAAAATAATGTTTAAATCTGTGCAGTCTGATGCATGTATATTAAGTATCAATAAAAATGTTAAGAAAAATACCTCGTAGTCATCACTCTCTTCCATTCTGTAACTGAGGATTTGGGGATCCAGAAAGATGAGCCAGTTCCCCGAAGAGCCAGTTCTGGGGGGTAGGGTTGGCTCCCAATACTTCTTTCGGACACCCAGAGCAGCCTCCTTCTCCCGGTCAGAGTGTGGGCACACTGCACACATTTGGGTGAATTTCCCCTCCAGCAGCACCATCGGGAGAGAACGGTTTGGTTTACCTTTGCAGGCATGGATTACAGCTGTTTAATTTGCTTTCCAGTCCCAAGGTCAGGGTCATGCTTGGGAAAATGTCTCTAGCATTTCACAAAGCTCTCAGAAGTCATCGCTGCTTCTCTCTCTAAGTCCCCTTTACCTAGGCTGCCTGTAAATGATGAGAAATTAAAATGCCAATTATTCTGATCCTTCTAATTCAAACCTGAGAAAGTACAGATACCATCTGCTGTAATTACAGTTTTGCATGGAGTTCAAAAGGTTTTCCTTAAGTTTTTCAGAGAAAGTGCAGATGGCATATCCGACCTGTTTTAGAATCACCTTTAAACTTCCAGGTGAATCTGGCTGTGTCCAAACACGCACCTCACAGAGTAAGGGCTAAGATTCATGCCAATTTTAACAGACATTTCAGTGCGGAGGCTGGAGTAACCTGCCCCACAAAGAGCTGGAAGAGGCGTGACCAGTATCTAAACCTTGTTTATCTGCACAAAGGGTGTGATGTAATGATGGTTGTCTAATATTATGAATACATTAAATAGCACTGGACTGCACACTTAAAATGGTTATGACTAAATTCACTCTATGACTCCCCATGTATCACTTTAAAGGAAAAATTTTTAAAAACCATTTAGTTGTTCTTTCTGTACCAGTCATACATGGTTCTGATAGAATCAATAAAGCAGGTCCAAAAGGGCCCCATTAGCTGTCAAATTGAGTTATTCCAGGTCCTAGGAAGGACAAGCATGGGTTGTAAACACAATTTATACAGCTAATTAAAATCTTACCCGTGTACACATGCATGCACTGCAGTAAAGTATAGTAGCAGAGCTCTGACCAGCAAGGTGCTCAGCTGAGGCAGACACCAACAGAAACCTGTCTGCTCCACATCTAGGAGTGGAATGGGGGGGGCCTCTCAAGAGGCAGAGAGAGCCTAGGTAGATGATGTGAATGGACAGCAGGCTTCCTCAGACCCAGTTATCAACAAGTGGGCCACCAGTGGGGTTCCAGGGCGCAGCACCTGTAGCTCCCAAAACCCCTATGAGGCAGTAGGCAGGTGGACACCATGCTATGGAGTACGGTCGAGAGGAAAAACACAGTTGGATCACATGAAAACCACCTGCAGACTGAGTCATACACACAACAGCAAAAACCTCTCTGAGCGACTCAGGACAAGCCAGTTACTCAGAGCTAAGGATTGTGTGTGTGTGTGTGTGTGTGTGTGTGTGTGTGTGTGTGTGTGATGCTTTAACGCTCAGTTGTTACTTCTCATTCCTCAGCTGAGGAGTGATAAGGAAAGTCTACAGTGCAATATTTTTCTTGTTCCTCTCATTTCTTCAGGGCGGGTCTCCCTGTGTACTCTGCAGTTCACCCCTAATTCTCAGTTCTGCCACTTTTCAGCTTTTTGATCTTATCCAAGTTATTTAACTTCCCTGAACTAATGGAGATTTTAAGAGAATTGAATGAAAAACTATGATACGGGATAGATCTCATTAAAATTATCCAATTTCCCCTAACACTAATCGTGCTTGAGCAAGAACACAGATCCAGGGTCCACAGTCCACAGGGGCTCATCCTCCTTATCCGAGGTGAGGTTTATTCCAGCAACCCGTAGCTGCACTCTTCATTTGAGGATCTTAACAGAAAAATCTTACATTTCTGCCCTTGTAGAAACCCTCTACTTCCACCGTTGCTTGTTTATTGGCTTTTCATCCACGCAGGCAGTTCCAGTCCCCTCTTATCCTCTCCTCCTGCGGCCTAACGCTATGATGCCACAATCCAGTCTCTGTGACTCGGGGAGTGTTTCCATGGTGAGGAGCAGTGATGTCATAAAGGGGGGATTGTTGCAGGGTTGAATGAAATCTGGCACCAGATGTACCCTGCCTCCTTACATAAGAGGGGGAGGGAAAAATCCATGTGGGCGCATCCAGAAAACGGGAAACTGAACCGCTCAGGGCACGGCGAGGAGTGAGGACAAGGAGGGACAGCGCTGGTCCCTCCCGCCACCAACCAGCAGATTCATTCGGCAAAGAGCAGCCGTTCACAGCTCACCAAGACTCAGTTCTCACCAAAGGAAAGCAGAGCGGCCAACAAGCAGCAGCAGTGTTCACTGGAGACCTGAGCACATCCTCTCTCCGTCCACCAAAGCCCGGAGCATCAGACGGTTATTTCACAAAGGCCACTGCCTGAGCCCAGGCCTGCAACGTGGGTCTGAGTGTGCCAACAGCAGACCGCTGTGATTCGGGGCGCAGCATGCATTTTAGAGTAACAAGTCTCCCCAGAAAAACAGCAGCCACCCCCCGTTTAATTCCTAGAGGAAATCAAACCGTCTTGTTAAGAAAATTCCCTGAAGCGAGATTATATTAAGAAGCACCTCATAATGCTGCTTGCCATCTCTGGGCCCTCAACGAGGCTTGGCGAAGAGGTGATACCACCAGAGACCCAGTCAGCAGCTGGGGGAAGAGGAGCGTGCCCCTGCCCAGCAGCGCTCGGGTGTGAAGACTCACTCCTTGCAGTTCAAGGCCTGGTCAGGGAACTCACTGCCACAGGATAGTTCTTCTTCTGTCCCTTGATATTTCAGAG
>PVLA01003751.1:0-95570 GCA_004027455.1 Hydrochoerus hydrochaeris
ATCATACTTTGCAAATCTATCTTCAAGTTTTGAAAGTTTGTCTTTAGTTTCTGTTAAAAGGTTTTGCCAGCTTTCAATGGAGTTTTTAATTTCCTGATATTGTCTCTGGATCTGTTTCATATATTCTAAGTTTTGTTTATATTCTTCATCAAAGGCTTCTCTTCTTTCTCTGGGTTCCTCTATTCTTTCATTTGTGTCTACTTGAGGATTACCCAGGACTTCTTTTATTAATCTTCTTATATCTTGCTTCACCTGAGTTAGAATTTCAGATTTAAATTCGACAATGAAGTCATGGATGTATTTGTTTATTTCCAATGAGGCTGTCTCTGATTACAGGTTTGCTGCCCTCAACCTCCTCTGCATTTACCTCTGCTGGACTCACTTTCCCTGGCCCACAGTTAGAGACCTTTTGCTCTTTCTCTGTCTTGTCATGTTTCCGGCCCCCTTTAGACTGGTGGGTCGTGGAGGTCTCTGGACCTTTCGTATTGCTTACAGTTTTTTCGGCAGTGCACTGGCTAGGGAAGTGCTGCCACCTAGTCCACTGCGGATCTGTGAGGTGCATGCTGAGAGCCAGCTGCTCCCCATATATCAGTCAACCAGTGTATGCTTCAGCAAGTTTGTGTGTTCCCTGGGGATGCCACTGGCTCACAGCAGCCTTGTCCCCGGCTATTGGGTTTCAACCAGGGGCCTGGCCCAGCCCAAGCAGATCCCACCAATCTACTTTGGACTAGGAGTCTTCGAGGATACTGCCTCAGGTTTTGATTCAAGCGGGCCCTGCCAGCCAAGGATCTGGAGCTCACCAACCCACGCTCTCGGTAGGGCCGCGATCTCAGCTCCATCCTGAGTTGCCTGACTCTAAGGCATGCTGGTACAGTGACCAGGGCTTGCCCAGTCCCAGCCCTCTGTCCACACTGCTGCTTCTTTTTCCTGGGTTGTGAGAATTCCTCTCCTTTTTTCTGGCTTTCTCCATTTTGTCAGATTCCAGTGTCTGAGGTTTTTTTTTGTTTTTTGCAGAGAGGCTCTCTTATTTGTGCCACCACTTAGTTGGCCATCTTGCAATCTCTTTTTTTTTTTTTTTTTGAGACAGGGTCTTGCTGTGAGGGTTCTGGCTGGCCTTTTGCTCACTTTGTAGCCCAGGCTGGTCTTGAATTTGCAACGACCTGCCTGCCTCAGCCTCCCAAGTGCTGGGATTATAGGAGTGTGCCATCATGTCCAGCTCCACAATTTTTTTTTAAATTAAGAAATTCTTAGTGAATTACTTTTTAATTACATAGTTTTGAAGTTGGTTATTGATTTTTTAAAGGATTTTTAAATCATATTTGTAATACAATTTATGTATAAATGTACTTTAAATGTACATGAGTGCTGGCAAATGTATATAATCATGTGACTGTGCTCATAATAAACAGCATTTGCAGTATCCCCAGGTTTTCTGTTTCTCTTTTGTATGCAGTCTTTATCATGCTCAGCTTCAGCCCCTTCCCAAGCTTGTAACATGTTTTCTATCCCAAGAGTTCAGCCTTTCTAGGATATTTTTAAAAATGAAGCCATTGTAACTAATAATGTCATTTTTCATGTTTTTGAAACACATCCAGATCACTGAGTTACATATCACTGTATGGTAATTTACTTGTAAATCTTTTTGCAGGATTTTTATCCTACAGTTTTGGAATTCAAAGCCAGTACTTGGTACAAGCGAATAACCAAGTGCTTTACCATTGAGCTCCTTGCAAGCCTGAAGGAGTTTTATTTATTTATTTTAATGTGAAGAAAAGCATCCCATGAAGTCTACTGGTACCATTCTACATTAGTGTTCCAAGGAAAATTTACTATTAGCTAACCTAGATGATAGGCTTTAAAATCTTAATGACTGGAGCAGGTAGATAAAATTATTGATAATTTTATCTGGAACAGGTAGATAAAATAACTGACAGGTAGCAAGCAGGTAGATAAAATTATTGATAATTTTATCTGGAGCAGGTAGATAAAATCTTAATGACTGGAGCAGGTAGATAAAATAATTGACAATTGCATATATTTTAGGTTGGAGATCAATGATATATGTAAGTATATGTATGTTTTCTGAAGTAATGATGAAACATGGTTATATTTATATTAAAAATGCCATAATAGTTGGTATTTAGATGCCTAAAGAATCATTAGGGATGATGCTGATTTTAAAAGGATTTATATTATATCTGTAACAGTATCTTAAAATTCTAAGTTCAAACTTGTGCTTCAGCAGACATTTGAGTATTTAGTAATGCCTGCATATTATGCAGTTGTGCTTTTTCTTCAGACTAATAGTTTAATGAGCCTAGATTTCCATGTAAAACAAACTGTGATAATAGTTCGCAAAGTATTTCAGGTTAAAAACAGAGGATGTGAGTGGCAGGAAAAGAGATGGTACATATTCCAAGTTTTTTTTTTTTAAATTTCATTTTGTATTAGTATATATTTGTCATACATATTAATCACATTCATCATAGGGCATTTTTTACCTGTACATAATACATTTCAATTGTTCTTTTCCATTCCCTTCAATCCTTCTTTCCCTCCCTATTTACAAAAACTTTGTTTCCGTTGTTTTCCATCCATCCTTTTTTTGTTTTTCTTTTTCCCTTCTTTGTCTACCCCTACCCCCTCTCTTGTTCCCCTTCCCATTTGAAAATGTTCTGGAGTTCAAGTTACTGTTCTAGAATCCTGGAAAAAATTTTTTCCCGCTTCATAAATTTTATATCCTAGTGCTTAATCTAGAGAGTAATTCCAGTTATGGAAATATGGGAAAACATAATTAAGGAGTTGGCTTTGAATTGGCCTTTGAGGAATAAGATGAGGCAATGACCTTACTGGTGCAAGAAATAAAATAGAGACAAAAGTAAGAGTAAAGTATATGCTGCTGACAGAAAAAATATTCGAGTGGTCATCTTTTAAGTAAAGATCATGATAACACTGTATATCTGTCCTAGTTTATTAGGAAAATATCAGTTTTTGCCTGGTATGCTTCTGTAGTTATTAAAAGCAGGTAGTTATTTTCACATTCAGAGTACTGTATGTAGCTTGAATGATACATGACACAATTTCTCAGTAACATTGCTTGAGTTCTTAATGCCTGCTAGGTATTGTGCTAAGTACATTTTTGAAGCCTTTGGATAAAGTATAGGTACTATTATTAATCCTCTATAGATGAGGAAACTTAAAGCTCATAAGGTTTACAAGTAACAAGAGCTGGAATTGGAGCCCAAGTTTGGCTGATATCATAGGTTCTGTGCCTTTAATCATGACAAAAAATTACATTATATAAAAATATACTAGAGTCATATTATGAAGGACTTTGAAGATATGACAGGTGTTTGAAGTGTGTGTGTGTAGGTTCTTTGGAGGTTTTGTTAGGGAAGTACAGTTATAGTATAAAATGTACACTGAAAGTGTAATTTGTTAAAATAGAATCAGGATGATCAATTGGAAATGTATCACATAAATTAAAGGAGTAGAGGGCCTAAATTAGGGAAATGATAATAAAAATGGTCTTGATGAAAATAAGACTGTAATTATTACAACTTGTAAACTGGTGATAGTATTGTAAATAGGAATATAGAAGAAGCTGGTTTTAGTAGACTTTAAATTTTTTTTAAAGTTCTCAGGGTGGCCCACACATTTAGAAGTTGAGGCATAGAAATTTAGATTTGGTTTTTACCAAAATTTCTCCATAATTGATTTCAAGCAGTGACAAGGTAAGGCGACATTGGCTGATAAATCATACGAGGCCAAATTACAGTTTTGGTGAATGGAACAGGTATAGCTTTAAAAGAGGTACCAGATGTATTTCTCACCTCTTGGTGACTTCTTAGAACACTGGAGGTGAGTGCATTACAGGTTTTTCCATTGAAGATGATGGGGTCATTTGCTCACAGAAAAACAGTGAATTTTTGAATAAAAGTCAGGTAGAAAAGAAAATCTGCTGTGGAAAATAGAGAATTAAAAGGGAAAGGAAACAGAGTCAAGACTAGACTTGTTATTGTACACCTAACAGTATTAACCATAGTGGCAGTGGCTCCTTGGATTTGAATTTTCTACAAATTATTTTTTAATCCTTACAATTAAAGAATCTTCTCTACTATATGACATCCATTGCAGTTCCAAATACTAACTTAGTGTTAGATTTTTCATGAAACTTAGGTCAGAGTTAATAGGTTTTTAATTTCATTTTGTCTTATATATCCTTGTTGTATCTAGTTTGTGCTGTCAGTTTTATCCCTTAATAGGAAATCTTTTGATTCAACTCTTTATTTGTTACCATAGGGTTTATTTATGATTGCCCATATTCAGAAATAAGACTTTTTTTTCAGTATACTAATTTCTGTGGTTAACCAAAAGACTCTTTGATTTTGTTACTTTACATACCTCATTATACTTTTTCTACAGACTAGGGATAAAGTTACATTGTGAGCTGTATTATAATATAAATATACATATAAATATATAAGGTCATCATAATAAAAAATAATAACTGTAGTTTAATGGTTGCTATTTATATGCTAAGCCAGTGATGGAAAACCTTTCAGAGTTTTCAGTGATAACAAACAGCTGGCTGTGACACAGGTGCCATAGGTTTGCCACCACTGTGGTAGGCAGAATCTAAAACGCTCTTTATTGCTCATGTAAGAAAATGAAAATTTGGAAAGGTTTATGGAAAGGTAAACTTGGTACATGTGATAAAATTATTCACATCTACCCTGTCTGGATCCAAAATCTGTGCTCTACTGTACTATTCACATTAATTTTTTTGTACTGGTTTGGTAATTGGTGCATACTATTTATTCTTCCAAAGAATAGCTCTATTAGGGGATACTTGTTAGATCAGTTGGATTAGTTACATGTATCTAAATAGCTTATTGGCTGATACCATGATATTAACCTGTGGATATTTTAGGGTTTAGGATACAGTTTCTATTTGTGGTTGTATTTTATTATAGTATTCTTAATGGATAACACTTGGAAAAATTTATTTGTTTTTTAACGTTTTAGTTACAGAAGAATGGTCTGAGAAAAAATGGTATTTTGAAAAATGGCCTGATCTGTGACTTCAAGTTTGGACCCTGGAAAAACAGCACTTTTAAACCTACAATTGAGAACGATGACACAGAGACAAGTAGCAGTGACACATCAGATGACGACGATGTGTGAAGGATTTCCTAACAGCTTTAGAAATTTTAGTATGATACATCTCTCATGCAGTTTGGGGTGAATTGTAAAAACGAAGAACTATAATTTATGTAGTAAAATACCCCATTAGAAGATGATTTTTTGGGGGACTTCAGTATGAAGAAAACCAAGAATATTGTGTTGGGCTGTGTTGAACATTGTTTCTTTGTAAATGAATGTTGTAGAAATGAGGACTTTGGTTGAATCACCATTGACTTTCTTCATCACTGCAGCATTTCTCTGACTAGCAATGTGACGATGTAACAAATGAGACTTTCTCATTTAATAAAAAATTGTGTAATGTTTTGCAAAGCTTCTGTCTTAAAATGTCCAGGTCTTAAGGAAAAATAAGGCAGCTTACAGTTTTGCTTGCAGAGTCTTATCTTTTTCATACAGTGGAAATCTTCAGATCCACTTTATGCACCTCCTCACCCACTCCTCAAAAAACAACAAAAAAGCAAACAGGAAAATATAGCATGTTGGCTAAAACTGGAGCAGAGTGCACTAAAACATTAATATTCTGAACTCAACTGTTGTATTAGCCACCTTTTAAAACATAAATTCCTATTTAGCTATTTGTAGTGTGCTAAGTGTTACAGGAGAGACCTCGCACACTTTGTTTCAAATTTTAAAAGGTGATTTTCAAGAACTTTAGATATTTGGGAATGTGGAAGATGAGGATTTTCATCTGAGTTGATGGCAAAGAAGCATGTGGGAAAACTCATTTTGATAAATTATTACACATGCAGAAAAAACTGATCACACTGACTGGATCTGTCCACAACATGGAAAATAAACTGGATTTTCAGAATATTGTTGTTCTTTCTAGTGTTCAAGGTATTGGTTTCTAAATATAGTATGTGTTACTTTTTATACTTTGTTCATTAAAGATGGCTACTTTCTGAGGTAGGAAAAAAAGTCTTTATTTACTGCACAAGGAATGAATTTTGACCATTCTCATTTGGACATTAATTTTAAGATTATATTTCTTACTGCTGGAAGAGTATTTTAGCTCTGTATTTGTATTTTGATTTTTCTGACTTTATTTACCCTCATCTGCTTTTAGCTTCCCCCTTCCCTATCTCTATGTATAAGATGTACCCTAATTATAAAGAGCATGAGCTTAGAGCAGAAATATTTGGGAGTTTATGTCAGACTTTATGTCTAACTTTGAGAGCTGGCTGGATTTTTTTTTTTTTTTTTGGTACCAGAAATCAAACTCATGACCTTGTGCTTCCCAGCCAAGTGCTTCTGTCACTGAGCTAAATCCCTAGCTGGTTGGATGTTTTTAAAATTGTGTTTCTTAACAAACTGTAAGACTTTTTTTGTTTTACTACATCAGTAACCTGCCCAGACTCCCAAGCTTTCACCACAAGCTATGTTTTTGTTTTTGGTGTTAATGCTCTCATTGAGACTGGTGATGATGAAATTACAGAGGTAACATACTTGTACCCCTTTAAACTTTTGAGTATAAATTAGTAACAGAAATAATTAAGTATGTCTTAAGTTTACAAATAGGCTTTTTAAAATAAATGTAATTTGGTATAATTCACTCTAACCAGCTAGAGTTAAATGAACCCAAAGTAGTAATAGTGAACCTCTTAGAGCTTTTAATGATGCATACAGCCTGCTGTGGTATGCATGTTATAGGGCCACTACCACTGACCTAAAGCATCCTTTGACAGAATTGTCAGTGTCACATATTGCATGTTTTAAAAGTCTTAAATTGCACTGTTTGCTGAATAGGTGGATGAAATCTTAACCAGACACAAACCTTTTTTTGCTAAAACAACTAGAAGAGACCTAAAAAACATTTGCATTTAAAATCTTAGAGTTTTCTAATTACAGAGATTTTTTAAAAAGTTTTGTGCCATCTTAGTTTTTTTCTGCTCTAATTCCATTAACCTGTAGTTAAGTGTTGTATTTCGTGCATTGTGTGATACAGATTTTTTTGTAGTTTACTTTTGTAAATGTAAAGTACAGTGATATAACTGCATTTGTTAAGTGATGGCATTAACAAGTTCAGTTACTAAGGTGTAGAACCATATACACACATTTTAAGAGAGAATTTAAAATTAGCATAACTAATGTGCTGTTTAAATAATGGATTAATGATTTAAGATTGCTAGATAGGTAACCCACAAGTATAAAACTAGTTAAATTGTAGGTGTACATTGGTACCTTGGTACTACTACAGTATGAAATTGAACTCAAAATTAAGCCATGTAGTTTAATACAAAGTACTTTATGATATCAAACTTTTCTGTAGCAAAATTTTTAACCACTCTATCAAGGTATAAGTTGACATCAAAAAACACATGTATAGCATAAAATTGATGGTTTAATACACAAAATCACCGCAGCTACGGTACTAAATGGTGGTATTTCTCAAAATTTCTTCATACTTTTTTTTTTTTTTTTGAGATAGAGCCATACAATCTTAATTCAGGCAGGCCTTGAACTCACTGTGTAGTCTAGGCTGGCCATGGCGATCTTTGTGCCTCAGTCTCTGAGTGCTGGGATTACAGGCTTGCACCACCACATCCGGCTCCATGCTCCTTTGTAAATCCTTTTCATCCTTTACTACTTTTCTGATTATTTTTGTATAAATTAAAAGTAAGCGAAAGTTTTACAATAATGATTTGAAGTAGCATTTCAAAAAGTATTTTGTTAGATTTTAAGAATTAGCGTTATTTTAATTTCCACAAATCTGTTAAGATTGAAATAGAAATTAATCTACTGGATCAGATTTACAATATTTTAGTCCTTTTTGTTAGTTTGTATTTCCTAAGCAAATACAGTCACTTTCACTAGTGTTTGTATTTGCTGCTGTTAGAATATGTGACTTTTTTTTTTTTTTGGTCTTTTTGAGACAGGGTCTCGATATACAGTTCAGGCTGGCCTTGAGCTCACTTTGTAGCCCAGGCTAGTCTCAAACTCTCAACAATCCTCCTGCCTCAGCCCCCCAAGTGCTGGGATTATAGGCGTGAGCCACCACGCCTGGCCCTGTGACTTGTTTTTGACTCAAAAAAATTAACCGTAACCTGCCATCAGATTTTACTTGCATGTCTTTGTAATATCTTACAAACTTTACAATACTTTAGGATACAATTTTATTAGACTTTAGGTAACTAGAAAAGGTGCATACTTGTGATAAGTTTCTATAAGGTAAGATTTGTAATTTGATTTACACAATAAGGAATGTGTTATAACTTCCAAACCCTAGATGTGTTCAGCTGGATATTGTGATAACTTCAGGACAGTTTAGGTTAACAGAGGTTACAATGGTTCCGTGGCTACTGAGATGGTAGTGGGCATTTCAAACAGCATAATTCTTAAAGCCTTACAGTGGCATAATGTTGCTTAATGTTACTTCCTTTTTCTAGGCAAGGCTAAATACTAGGTTTTCACAATAATGATAGGACTCCAAGGAGAGCACCAAGTGATTTTTTTTTATGTCTCAAAGATTTTATTTTTATTAGTATGTGATTGCAGTATATAATGATTATATTTAATGTGGGGAGTTGGTACATAACACATCTGAATTCTTTATACTTTTCTCCTCCCCTTTGATAAAACTCTTAATAATTTTGTAGTTTGGGATTTGAGGATGTGTGATTCAGTAATTACTCTAATTGAAAGCTTCTTGTAATTTTTTATTTGAGCTATAACTTGTGCAAGTTAACCACTTGTTATTTATCATTTAAATTCTGTCCGTTTATTTTGTAGAAACAATCTGGCACAATGATTGAAATTATAATTAAATGTTAGGACACTGCTACATTGAACATTGGGATTTGTAGGAGTACATGTAGTTGTGATTCCCAAACTTACATATTGCTATTACTAGGGAACTTAAAAACTAGTAATGGCTTTGTAACCCTTCCCAGAGATTGTTAGACTGGGTGTGGACTGTAGGATATGTAAAAATCCCCCTGGTTATTCTAATGTACTGACATACAATATGTTGGACATATTTACACCTGATTTGAAACCTGACTTTGCCCCTTAACTAGCTGCAACCTAAATCCTCATACTTGGTTTCTCTAGAAATTATCCTTAGGGTGATGAGGATGAAAAGGAAAAACTGGTATAAATTGTAACCTATGGTAGGTGTTTCATAAATTTTAGGGGTTATTTCACTAGTATTAATACCTTTAAAATTACATAAACAGGCAGGTACTATTTCAAATGGTTCTAGATGATGTGAGAGTGAATTCTCACAGTGTGTGAAAACTGAACTGTCTTGTTTCTGCTTCATTTATTTGGGTTTATGCTCAATTATGAGGTAAGCTTGATCTTACCTTTTAAATTTAAGATTTACCAATTTTCTGAAATGTGACTCTTGAACGCTAATGCTGTGTTTTTGTGAATTGATTACAAGGATGTTCCATACTTTGTTTTTACAAATAGAACAACCTCAGGCACATCACATGCTTCTTGTGGAAATAAGCACTACACTAAGGTAAAGCAGTTTTTTTGTTTTGTTTTTAACTTTACATTCACTTTGTTAAGATTCTTCATAATTTTATGGAACGCTGAAGATAATGGGCTGAGGAATTATGACATTGGGAAGAGAACTTTTGTCTTAATTCATTTCAGTTACTCATTTTTAATGGGCATTAGGTATCCTAAACTCACTTTTGTTGTAAGATGCCAGTGTGCCTTTTCTTAAATGGGAACATACTTTTTTTTTTTTAATCACATTTTTTAATACAAATTTCTTTAATTGTGAGAAAGGGGAAAATACATATTTTTTTAAACTATCACAGCCTTAAAACTTTCTATGTATGTTTCTTTAATTGCTACAAATTGGTTAACCTGATGGAATTTCTCTTCAGTTGGGATACTTTTATAATAAGGTGCCGTTGCTTTACAAGAAATTGACTTGGTAAGGTTAAAAGGCATTTTATTTGGAGTTAGTATTTTTCCTTTTTTTTTTTTTCCTGCTATATACTTTCTTTAGGAATGATATTTTTGTCAGTATTTTTCCTTTTAAATCTGGACTTACTGTTCTGACATTGTTTAGTTTTTTTAAAATTATTCTAGTGAGTTTAATAATCAAATGAGTTATTCAACAGAGTTTCTAAAATGTGTGTACTGAGAAGTGAATTCTATTACTAGATAGAAGCCTCGTGATGTGACAGCTGTTAAGATGTATGCAATTTCTTTTTTGGAGATTATTTTCTAAATTAGGTGCCGGTAAAATTCCAGACAGTAAATACTCTAGATCATGTGATATCTGTTGGAGATACCATTTTACCAAAGCAGCTACAGATGAGTAAAATGCTTTTTTGTATTCCAGTGAAGCTGGGGACAGTAGTTTGCTGGTCTTTGTGTATGTCTTAAAACCTAGGACTCTGGAAACCAAGGTGAATTGTTGGGTTGTGGTATTTGATCTTTGCACCCTTAGGTGTGTCATTTTTTATTTTTAAAAAACACTGCTAAGAAAATATTTTTTCCATATGTGAAAGTTACATGCCACAAAAGGTTAAATGTATTGCATCCTCATTGACAATGTAGGAAATGCAGTATAATTATTTTTACTGATAAAATGGGAAAACTGGTTCAACAAGACAATGACAGAGCTTACCTGTGTCTAAAAGTACTAATTCTCTTGGCAGCAGTCTCTGGTTTTGTTCTAAACACGGTAAGTACCAGGAGTACTCTCCCTACCAGCTGCAGGAAATAAAACAGGGCAAGAATTTTAAAACAAATGATGACTGAACATTTATCTTTGAGAGTTGCTTTTACAATGTACCTTTTTTCTAGGATTTTGGTTCCTGTAATGTGAAGTTGGACAGACACTGTATAAAGCTCTAGGTGATGAAGGTAATTTCTACCGCAAGACATAGGCTAAGGGAACCAGACAGTGAAGAGGGCAGCACGAGTTGAGTGAAAGAAGAGTGAAGAAAGCAAAATGTGAAATCAGTGTACTGGATCTGAAATCCAGGAAGCAGATGGAAAATTACATCAAACAGTTAAGCCACTACAGAAGTACCACATGGAACCTAAATCCATAGGAAACAAGTTGCAGAAAGGGCTGAATCCTATCAGACCTAACTAGTGGCAGAACAAACATTGTCGGGGTGCCAGGGTTCAAATAGTCTGTTCTCAACCTAAATGGAAACGGATCTGATCCCAGCATGAAGAGGTGCAGAAGTAAAGCTTCCACTAGTTTTTCATTTACGCTAAATGACAAAAGCTGAGCATGGTGGCCAAGGTCTAAAATGCAAGCAGCAGAGGCAGAAGTGTGAATTTAAGCCCACCCTGGGCAGTTTTGGAACTTTGAGACACTGTGTCATAATTTTAAAAGAGTTAAAGTTGTAACTCATTGAGAAGGCCCTAAATTCAATTCTGGGTGACTTGATATTTCTTACAACTGCCAACTTTTCAAATTTAAGTCAGTAAGAGGCAGGCTTGCTCAGTCAGGCCTTGTGGAAAATGATGCAAAGAATAATTCTGTGCTGAAATTGATCATAGCTTTGTAGCATAGAATCTTGCAAATGGGTTTTCAACTATAGTGTACAGAGCATAGGGACAAAGATGAGTAAAGTATGACAACTCAAGGAAAGTTTTCTGGAGGATGTCATAGTTGGGTTTTCTATGAGGAACATTACTAAGTCACACAAGGCAGAAGGGAATTCTAGGTAAAGGATCAGCCTGCAATGTTCTGGAAAGCCTAGGGAGTTTGATACAGGTATAGGGAAAAGGATGCTAGTGAGGCAGCAGGAGCCAGGTAATAAAACATCTATCATTTTCACAGAACTGAATGCAGTGGGGAACTGGAATGTCAGACTTTATGTTTAAACTTTAAAAACAAAACCCATATTGTGATTGTTTAAAACTGAAAGATAAGGCAGAAAGGAAAACTTGTGAGTTCATCTCAGGTGTGACTTAAGGTGAAGTCATTTAGAGAGAGTAAATGTTACTGTCATAGTGACAGGAAGATTCTTGACATGCTGGGATGGAGGAAAGGTTAAACAAATATCTAGCCTGTGATAATTTGCCCAAGGCAGTTCATCAGTAGTAAATCACATAAATACTTCACTGATAGGAGGTTCTAGTAAGTTGTTATTTTACTTAAACAAGACCTTTATTATTATACATATCAACAATGGGAAAGAGATAGTTTCCAGGCCCATGATTTACAGAGGAACAACAGTGCTTCAGAGAAGGTAAAATTTTACAAGCAACCATAAAATACCCAAAGTGGATCCTTTGGTTCAAAACTGAGTTCGGTTCATGCCAGAATAGTCAGAAAAAGGGGAATGGAAAATATAGATCAGAATATGGTATTCTTGAGTGTAGAAACCCATTTTTCTAAACATTCTATAGATCTACCAGACAGTAAAGTGTGGCTGCTTTCTGCCAATGAATCTAGCAATGGCATAATTCAGTCAAAGATTCTGACCTGCTCAGATTAAAATGCAAAATGCAGCTCCTGCAAACTTCTTTCGTACTCCAGGGGAATCTCCCTGTTTGTTACGTTCAGGTGTATGGAGTCAATTGCAGATCAAGACCTCTGTCACAAAGGCGCTATAGTGCTGTAGCACTGTTACACTAGCTAGAAGCAACATACTCCCTGAAGGCCTAAGGCCATTATCTTGTGTGGAATTTGTAGTATTGAATGAAGCCAGATGTTTGGCTGAATGCTTTCACATCAGTATCACACATTCACTGAATTAATGAAACTAGGTTGTGATGTTTTTCGTACTGAATCAAAATAGACTTTTCTTTGTAGTGGTGCTGTGAATCAGACCTAGGACCTTTTGCCAACTTGCATGCTTGGCAAGTTCCCTACCATGGAGCTACATCTGCAGCCCTCAGAACAGACTCCTCCCTGAATTGGCTTGAGGCCTTCATCTGGTATGAAGTTTCTGGTGTCCCTGCAATTGGAGCAAAAGCATCTTCCACATTGACTGTACTCACAGGGCCTTGCTCATGTGTAATCTCTGCTGTTGAACAAGACTGAAGCTTTGTTTAAAAGAATTTTTCACATTTGCCACACTCATAAGGTCTTGCTCCAGTGTGAATTTTCTGGGAAAGCTGTTTTTTCAGATGTTTTATTGTTCTGTTTCTAGGGATTATTGAATCCAGATCCTCATATATGTTAGCTAAGCAAAATCACTACAACTGGGCTACACCTCAGCCTTCAGCAAGTTTGGATTTGCAATACAAAACCTCCCCACATTTGGCATACTTTTTCTCCAAAGTGAATAGGCTAGTGCTGAACAAGTTTATATTTGAACCTGAAGGTCTGACACTGCATTGCAAGTGGACTCTCTCTTGCTAAATAGATGTGTGTGTGAGGCTGAATGTGTCCACACACCCATTAAATTCACATAACTCTTCACCCAGTGTGGATTCTCTAGTGCTGCACAAGTGTATGTTTGTGGTAGGAGACTTTGCTGTGCTCACCACACTTAGGATTTTTTTCCATGCCGAAAGACCCCCCCTCATACTTTGTGTTTCTTTGTGGCTCCATTCCTTTGGAGAGGTGCTGAAAAAGACCTACAATATCTAGGAAGTCTATCTCATGCTCCCTGCAGGTGAAGGGTTTTCCTAATGTACTAATTCTGTGGCTCTTCACAAACAGGATCCCCTTCTCATGTACCTACTGTGGGGTGTTATCCACTGTGCTCCTGTTACTAGGTTTGCACTGAAACAGATACTTCCCAATGCCCTACTCTTGCACAATTGCTGGCCAATATGTGTTCCTTAGTTTTCAGTCAGATACGAAATGTCTTCCATGATAGAAATTACATTTCACAAAGATAAGCCTTCTAGGTTAGTGGATCTGGCTTTGGAGTCCTAATTCATGGTATGCTACAGACTGTGCTCAAAATGGGCTTCCTCAGTATCCATTCCAGGCCATTGACAGTGAAGACAAAGTTCTCTAGGACCACACTGAGTACAGGTGTCTGAGCCTCATCAAGGAAGCCCCATTTCTCCCAGGAGATGTATACAACCTTGTCAAAGACTATGTTGTCCTGAGTGAAGTCCCTGAGCAACACATTGGTATTGGATTCTGTGAGTAGAGCAGGGAGGAGTGGCATGTTACCCAGAGTGGGATCACCAAACTTTAATCTTGGCTGTATGTGTTGGGGACAGTGACTTCTTGCTCCTTCTTTGTCTTGTCTTCTCAGTCTGGACCCGGCACTCTAGGGCTAGACCAGCAATTTTTCTCTCTTTTAGGATGTATGTTTATTTTCTCTTCCCTGTTCAAAGTAACCCATATCTAAAAATAAAATTGAGAATTATTGATCAATTACCATAAACAAAGTGCTTTTGGATGAGAGGACCCAGAATATAAAAATGTGGCCCTGTCTCAAGAAACATACTCTTTTACCTACATATCTGTTTTAATGTGTGTAACTAAATCCAGGGAAAACAAGTGATAAGATTTCTGTATAGCTAGACATACTCTCAATACCTGAAAATTTGTTGTTTCCAAAAAACTCCAAACACTTCTCTTTGAACAGAAATTTTGAGACTTCTAAAAATAACATTTAATGCAAGTACAGTATATTTAAAGCCTGCTCAAAGTGCATATGTTTTGTGCACTCTTCTGTAGTGTGTTGCACAATGAGAGGAAGAATTCCACAACTTGTTAAGCAGGATCTTCTAAGGCCAAGGAATGCCACTATCAAAGACATTTAAAATATGTATGGACTTCAAAAGACATATTTAAAAGAATAGTATCAAAAATGTTCTAAGTAATGGCAACATCACCAGAATCATTCATAGCCTGATGCTGTGCTGAGTTAATGATAAGTGCAGAACCCAGCAATGTGGTACTCTGAAGGCTTCAATAGTCATTTGGATTGTCTAGTTTTAGTGTGGTAAAGCTTGCTTTGTTTTGTTAAGATGTATCTTTAGTGATAAAATTTATTAACTCTAAAAATTGTCATTTTTTTATTTCTACTCATTAAAAAAATCATGGATGGTATAAGCTGCTTCTTTAAATGCACTGGTATAATTTATTTGCCTCATGCTTTGAAAATAGCAAAATGTGAGCAATACAAAATATTTAGGCTTAGGTGAATTTCTTATTTCATAATAGAAAGTTAAAGGAGATGTGCATAAAGTTTGAAATTTAATAAAAATATTTTTACTGTTTTAAGTAGAATACCTTTCATTAAAACTAACATTTCCCTTCTCGATATTAAGCACTTGTTTTTCAATTCCTAGCTGCACATCCACATCTAAAGATGTTAAAAGGCATAAAACTGACGCTGAAGTATTTTCTAACTCATGGAAGTGAGAGGAATGTACTCCAGATAAACTAGGCATACCTATAAGTATTACTTATAGGTATTATGATGGTTAGTTTTAGGTATCAACCTGAGCAGTATAAAAAATACTTAGAGGTAAGGCATTATTTCTGGGTGTTTCCATTAGGTGTGTCCAGAAGAGACTGACTTTTGAATCAGTGGACTGAAGGAGAAACATCTCTCCTCATCCATTGTGAGTGGGTGCCATCTAATCAATCAGCTGAGGGCCTGGATATAACAAGAAAGGCAGACAGTTAATTATTTCTGTGCCAGAGCTAGGGCACTTTTGTCCTATCCTTGGACATTAGAACTCCAAGCTCTCCCAGTGGTATCCAAGTTTCTAAGTCTTAGACTTAAGAGTTACACCATTGGTTTTCCTGGTTGTCAGGCCTTTGAACCTACACTGAACTATGCTAATAGCTTTCCTGATTTTCCACTGTAGATTTTCCAATTTATTGTGGGACTCCCAAGAGTCTGGGCTATACTTAGAGAACCATTTGTAAGGATAGATTTGACATGCTTAGACCTAAGACCACTACTAGTTTGAAACATGACATTTGGGTTGGGGTACAGCTCAGTGGTAGAGTCTGATCCCCATTACCTCAGTGAACAAACACAACTGAGAAAACCCCCATTCTCTGCAGCTCTAAGACCTCAAACTTAAGGTCATTGACAAAGACCAATAATCCTATTTCATTTATCTTTGTATTATTATAGCTCCTTGTCTATAAAATGTATAATAATGTTCAAAAATATTCATTGAAATAATTTGAGTAGAAAATAGTGACTTTTAAGGCTTTGGTGCCCTCAGGTGGTATAATGTTGCAAAGCAATTTAGAGAAAAGTATTGCATTATTTTTAATTTTGAGCTGAATTTGAATTTAATATACCACTTCTCTGTATTAGTAAGACTTTGATATCACTCCAAATTATCTTGATCATGCCAAATTACTTGAATGAATTTCATCCCACTTCCTATTTCATTTTAATGCACATTGAAATGATGGTGTTCATTGTGAGGCAGATTCTTACTAGATTTCTACAGTTGATCAGTCTACCACTTTCTCATTACTCTCCAATTGCCAAGAAAAAGCTTAGTAGTTCTCATTATTGCAGTTAGTTTTCTAATAAGAAAGATAGGTTATACATGTGACAGGGTTTTTATACCTCTAGCCTTTGATTCTAGACTTTATATTATTTTAATTCTCATGGATCTACATTTCTTTTGAGAGTGGATACTAATTTCATTTTATAATTAAATCATGCTTTTGTATTTTCAATTATCATTTTTCTTATGCCTCTTCTAAAATAGATTTTTAAAAAATATATTGTGAATATGGAGGTTCATTTACTTCCAACTGAAAAGTGAGGATGACTATATTCACAGGAACTCTTAGATATATGGAAAATGTGAGTGGTTGTTCTTACTGTTACTATGGATATGTATATCTGATGATATACTCTATATATATTGGTGTTCCTTTGTTTCCCAAACTGTTCAAATATCTTCAGATCACTTTACAGTCTGCAGATGCCAAATCCAGGAATTCAACCAACTGTGAATTGTGAATTGAAAATATTTGGAAAAAATTATTTGTGTGGGATATGTACAAATGTTTTTATTCTTTAACACAGCACCTACTTAACTGGTATTTACATTTTATCAGGCACTACAAACAATCTAGAGATGATTTAAAGTATACAGTAAGATGTGCATTGGTTATATGAAAATACTGCAGCATTATATAAGTATTCTGAACAGCATTGAATTTTGGTACCTTAGTGGTCCAGGAACACATTCCTTATGGATACCAAGAGATATAAAGAACAAAGAGTAAGACACTTGTTTCAGGGAAGTCTAATTCAGGGCAATGGAAGAGCCTGAAGAAATTTTTTGGAGGTTCATTAAGTGATTGAAAGAAAAGGTTAAATGCTGTGATTAGGAAAGTCTTCAGTAGAGGTTCCCACCACATGCATTTATAATATAGCAACTTCTATTATTTAAGCATTTTTCATTCCTTTGTTTAACAAAAATTTATGGAGAATTTACTACATAGTAGCCACTTTGGAGGCCCATCTTTCATGAACCTTTTCATCTAGTGAGGGAATAAGGAAATAAACAAGGCAACAGTGTGAGTGTTACTTCATGCATAGAGGCCAGTCAGAACGTTCTCTGCAGAGACAGATATCTGACTCTTGTTTTGGGAAACAGGTGTTAGTTGGGTAGAAAAATGTTTAAAGAGAGGGGCTGTTGTGTTAATCATATTGAAGGATTATGTGTGGAAGAATAGTGAAAAGCAAGCATGGCAAGCAGAGATCTTCACAACCTAAATGTCTGGGATGTTTTTATGGAGGCAATGAAGAAGTAGCCAGGACAGTGACATGAACATGAACATGGAACATCCTTTGAAACACTGTGAAGAAAAGATTAGATGGAGGGAGACTAAGAAATAGGAAAATAATTAAGAATGTTACAATACAAGGAATGAAAAGTAACTAAAGCAGTTTTTTCTTATTAGTACTTGTTTGCAGTACATAGTGATTAAATTACTCATGGGTAGTGGGTACAGGTACATAACTATCACGGACTGATCAGGCCACAACCTCCCAAATGAGGGGACTGTGAAACTTTAAATAAAAGAGACAAGTGACATGATTTTAGGACTCCAGGAGTATCAAAGCTTCCTAGCAGAATTTGAAATTCTCTCAGACAAACTTCCTCTACACAAACAACAAACTCATTAAGAGAGAAATGAGAGAAGCCACACCCTTTACAATAGCATTGAAAAAAAACGAAATACTTTGGAATCTAACAAAGGAAGTAAAATACTTTTTCAGTGAAAATTACAGTTCTCTGAAAAAAGAAATTGAAAAGGATCTCAGAAAATGGAAAGTCATTCCTTATTCATGGATAGGAAGAACAAACATTGTGAAAATGGTCATTCTCTCAAAAGGTCCTATGTCTATCTAGAATATTTTTCAGTGTTCTTTGCAGAGTTGGTTTGGTGGTCATAATGTTCTTCAGCTGTTCTTTGTCATGGAAGTATCTTATTTCTCCATCAATTTTGAAGGACAGTTTTGCAGGGTACATCAATCTGGGTTGGAAGTCATTTTCCTTTAGGATTTGAAATACTTCACTCCATGCTCTTCTTGACTTGATCATTTGTGTTGAGAAGTCTACTGTGATTTTGATGGGTTTTCCTTTGTAGGTTATCTGTCTCTTCTGACAGCTTTTGATATTCTGTTCTTATGTTGACTGGCATCTATTTTCTTCTCCACCTAATTAAAAAAAAAAAGTGTCCTGCTTGTTTCCTGGCCTTTTGGCCAAGATCAAGTGAAAGAGTTTTCTAAAATGGGAACACTCAGCCTAGCTTAAGAAAGTAAAATCAGCTGAGGGTGGTGGTGCACATCTATAATCCCAGCACTCTGAGCAGGAGGATCACAAATGTAAGCCTGTCCTGAACAAGTCATGGACTTACTAAGACCCTGTCTCAAAACAAGAAATTTTAAAAGGAAGGGCTAGAGATGTAGCTCAGCATGAAGGCCCTGAGTTCAATCTCCAGTACTGCAAACACATGCACACGCATGTGTGTGCACACACACAGAGAAGGAGGAGGAGAGGTGGAAAAACTTACAGTTGGAGGCAAAGCAAAGTGCATGAGTCCAAATGTGATTGATCCATAACTATCTCTAGGACCAGTTAGGCCACTTATGGTTACACCTTCTGGCAGCTCCTAGGGTCAGCTAGGGGAAAAGTTCATGCTTTTACTGGCCTGGTTTAGGGTAAATGTAGTCTATCAGATGGACTCTAGGCTCCACCGCAGAATGTGCTCTCGCCGACCAAAAGGATTCTGTATTAGGTAGAACTTTTCATGATTTCACACATGGATGGACCCAATGTGATCACAAGGATCCTAAGAAGTAAAGAAAGTAGGCGCAAGAGAGGAAGGAGTCATGAGGGCAGAACAAAAGTATAGAAGGATGCAACTGCTGGCTTTGAAGGTAGAAGGCCATGAGGGGCATTGGCTTCTAGAAGCTGGAAGAGTTAGGGATACATCTTTTCCCTGAGCCTTTGAGAGGAATGCAGCCCTGCTGACCTGGACTTTTCGTCCAGTGCCACCCATTCCACATCTTTGATTTCTAGAGCTATAAGATTAACCTGTGTTGTTTTACACTACTCAATTTATAATAAATTGTCACAGTTGCAATAAGAAAATAACATGGCACAGTGGAGCGTTACGTCCCACTGTCATCTATATAGTTCCTGTGGGAAATATGGAAATTCAGCTTTGTTTCTACGATCCAGGCTAAGTAATCACACGCAGTCACAGGCTTGCACAACTGCTAGTGTCTAATGTTGTCCTGTGAAAGTCACATCCAGATCTTGTCCATTCGGAGGTTACAGTGTATATTTTTCTCTGAGCTTTACTCACAAAGGCATGAGCATGGAGCAGCCTATAATGCCCATGACAGGAAGCCTGGCTCAGAATAAGCTGAGGGACATTCAGGAACAGCTCCCTTCTCCACACTGTTGTTTCCTAATTTGATCCATGTGGATCCGAAGATAATTTCAGTCCTTGTTTAGTTTATCACTTATAACCTAAAATATTTAATTCACCAAATTCCCTCAGTCATATACTTTTGGTATTGTGCTTCCTTCTGAAGATCATTTTAAAGGTAAATGACACACTAGAAAACTGTACAAAGTCCCAGAACTACCTGAAAGCACAGAATTCACTACAGTAGTTCCCATTCACCATAGTTTTGCTTTTCCAAATGTACATAGGTGCAACTGTAGTTTGAAACATGGAAAATTCCAGAAATAAACAATTTGTGAGTTTTAAATTGCACACTGATCCAAGTATCATAAGTGAAATCTTGCACTTGCCTGCTCCATTCTGCCCAGATCATGCATCACTTCTTTGTCCTGCACATCCAAACTGTAGGTGCTCCCTGCTCATTAGTCACTAAGCAGCCATCTTAGCCTCCAGATTAACTATAGAGGCATTCCAATGCTTTGCTCAAGTTATGCTTGTAGCCTCATGCTGTATCACAGTGCCTACACTAATTACTCCCCTTCATCTTATTATGTAGGCAGTGTATCATCTCACATCATCATAAGAAGAGTACATTATAATAAGACATTCTGAGACACAGACCACAGTCACATAACTTGTACTATATTGGTTTTCTTGGTTGTTACTATTTGTTTTTTGTTGTTGTTTGTTTTGTTTTGAGACAAGGTCTCATTTTGTTGTTCAGGCTGGCTTTGAGCTTGCTATGTAGCCAAGGCTGGCCTCAAAAATCTCAGTGATTCTCCTGCCTCAGCCTCCCAAGTACTGTAATTACAGGCATGTATCATCATGCTAGGCTTATTATATTGTTATAATTATTTTATATTTTTATTGTGTCTAATTTACATTACACTCTTACTGTGTCTAATTCATGTTAGACTTTATCATAGTTAAGTATACATGGAAAAATATATATTATTTATTACGTATTACATATTATATATACATATTTTGGTGTTATCTGCAGTTTCAGGTATCCACTGGGTGTTCTAGAGTATGTTTCCTGCAAATGAGAGAGGACTAATGTATTTAATACAGCAATAACCAAGCTCCCAAGGTAGTCATTTCCTTTCATTGAATAAAATAAGAATCAAATTTTAGTTAAACAAGAATAAATTTAAGTTTGACAGGAAAAAATAATTCATTGATAGCATATAAGGCAAGGTGTAAACATATTTTAAAAATAGTGTTCTCTGGAAATTTAAGATTCTCTTTAAGATTATGCAGCCCAGGAATTTAGGGCACTCAGAAACCAAGGAGCCAGTTCACCACCCTGGTAAATGGCTGTGGCCCGGCAAGCTGTGGCCACCCCAGGGTGAGAACCATCAGCATCTCCTGGGATCCACACCATATTGGAACTTAGTGGACCAAGTTCCAAGCAATCAACTTGCCTCCCTGGTAAGCGTCTGTGAGCCTACTGGTACATGGGCTGAGATTTAAACATCCATCTTCCTCCTTCCCCCCACACCCCGTTAGCAAGTGGGAGCCAGAGATCTGAGCATCTCTTGTGAGGTTGACTATATGCAATATAGCAAATAAGGAGGATTTCCTTCTACCATCTCTTTGAAGGCAAATATTATTATTACTGTTTTGCTTTAAAGTTCTGATTAATGGCATTGCTCTATTCAATATTCTGGTTTTTTTATTTAAAGAGAAAAAAGCATGTAAATGGTAGAAATAATACAGAATTTCAAAAAAAAGATAAACAAATCACTAGTTGAAAAATTACATATTGTCCTCTTAGAAATAGTTGTTCAAGTTACAAAATTAAAGCATACAAAGTAGATATTCAAACAGTGAGAGTGCAAACAGCTACGTGTATGTAAGTCTCTACATGTATTTCTATCCTTTCTATATTAGAAGGAAAAACAAAACATAGCAAGACAAAACAAAACAAATTCCTATAAAAACATGAAACCAAAAAGTCGTATAAAACCACAGTACAAGGTGATCTACAGTGATTACTGTGTTATTTTTATTATCTTTAATAGAATGTCTATATCATCAGGCATAATTGAATATAGCAGTATAATTGAGTATAGCAGTAAATAACAATATTAGTAAAAATAAAACATTGTAGACAGTATAAAACTTCAAAGACAGGTAATAATCAAACCATAGTGGATATTCTAGTGAATCTTGTCATCTTAAGTGCAGTTGCCTATACTCTCAGACTTGATACTATCAATCATAACAGCTTTGAATAAAATCTATCAATACAAAACAGCGATCCAACAAACCAGATTCGACTACGATCAGTCATGGTAAATACTGTAGGTTTTACAGAGCTTTAGATTAAGTTAATAGGAAATTAAGGATGATTACCATACTATATCCTGTTATTTTCAGGATTACTGTCTGTACCCTCAAATCTAGTACAGGTAGAATGACTGGAACAGAATGTAATACATCTAAGCAGAGTAGTGTGAGTAATGTGGGTTTTAAATCCTGGTGCACTATTAACAATATAGTGTATCAAGGCCATCTATGTTATAGATTCTAGTTATCCTTCTCTGCCTCATTTCTGCTATGCTTTTTTTCTGCCTTTGTCTAGTTTTCTCTTTCATTCTACTGCCTGCCCCACTCATTGAGGCCTTTCTACCACTGTTCCTAAAATCCTGGTATTTTTTTTCTCTCTTTAGAATGTCCTTCAGTATTCTCCGTAGGGTTGGATTGGTGGTCACAAACTCTCCCAGTTCCTCTTTGTCATGGAAGCATCTTGTTTCTCCATGAATTTCTAGTGACAGTTTTGCAGGGTACATCAATCTGGGCTGGAGGTTATTTTCTTTCAGGGCTTGGAATACTTTGCTCCAAGCTCGTCTTGATCTGATGGTCTGTGTTGAGAAGTCTGCCGTGATTTTGATGGGCCTACCTTTATAGGTAATCTGTTTCTTTTCTCTGATGGCTTTTAATATTCTGTTTTTATATTGAATTTCTGATATCTTGATTATTATATGTCTGGGTGTAGCTCTGTTTTGGTTATAGGTGGCTGGAGTTCTGTATGCCTCATATAGCCAAATTTTATTTTCTTTTCCCATGCTTGGAAAGTTTTCCTTAATTATTTCTGTGAATAGCCTTTGTAATTCACCTGTTTGTATTCCTGCTTCTTGGTTCACGTTTCTTATTCTTAAATTGTATATTCTCTTGTCTTCTAGCCTTTGTATTGTTACTGCCTGTTTCCTTCTTATTTTTAAGAGATCTTTCCTTTCATGATCACACATTGCAAACTTATCTTCAAGTTTTGATAGTCTATCCTTAGTTTCTTTTAAGGTGTTTTGCCAGCTTTCAATGGAATTTTTAATTTCCTGGTAGTTTCTTTGAATCTGCTTTATGTATTCTATATTTTGTTTATATTCTTTGTTGAATGTTTCCTTTTTTTGTGTTCCTCCCTTCTTCTGTCTGTCTCTTCCTGAGAGATGCTTAGCATTTCTTTTATTACTCTACTCATATCTTGCTTTACCTGATTTAATATTTCAGTTTTGAGCTCATCTACAAGGTCCCAAAGATATCTCTTAATGTCTATTGAAGCCATGTCTGATGTTGCGTGTTTGCCACCCTCAGTCTCCCTTGTTTTTCCTTCTTCTGGATCAGTGCTCGCAAGATTCTGGGTTGGGGGCCTCCTCTTGCCTCTCTCCTGTCATGGTCCCAGCCTCCTCCACACAGGTGTATAGTGCAGGTCCCAGCCCCTTTCCCTGTTGGCCATGGTTCCTCTGAAGCATGTTAGCAAGGGAGCTCTGTCCTCTCCTGCCTGCTTTTGTCACTGAGGTGTAAGCAGGGGCTGCTTATGCCTGCCCCTCCCCACTGGGCCAGCCAAACTTCAGGGGTCTTCACCAGGTTAAGGCATGCTAGGCCCAGGGAATTGATTTGGGATGGTTCATTGTGTCCCAACCAGGGGCACGGCCCAGTCCAAGCAAATCCCATGAATCTGCTCTGAGGAGGGAGCAACTAACTGAAGTCACTGTGGCTCCCAGTTCAGGCTCCTCCTGCCTGATTCCAGCATGTCACCCATTTGGTTACACCCTTCCTGGGGGGGAGTCTCATTCCCAGCACTGACCATGGGGTAATGATGGTCCTTTCACTGGCTCTGCTCTCTGTTGGGCTCACCAACCCCTGACTTCAGTGCTGCTGTGGCTCCTGTTAGTGGCAGCGGGAATGAGTTTGCGAGGCTCTGCTGGCTGGCACAGATTCAAGCTGGTGCAAATTCAGGCCAGCACAAACTTGGCAGGTTGCAGCAAAAACGCTGTGTCCCGTAATTTCAGCTGTTCCAATAGTAGTCCTGATGTGTTTGATATTTTTTATGTTTTAATTTCTTCCTGTATTGAGAGGACCCATCTCCCTCTGTCTGGATCTCTCCAGGATGTTTTATTCTGGCTTATGAGTAGTTTCTTCTGGGAGGCTCTGTATTTTGTTGCTCCCTGATTGGCCATCTTTAGCTCCTCCCTGCTGAACACTCCAATATTCTGTTTACATAAGTTCTATAATGTTCTGTATTTCCTTTGATTTTGCTCTACCTGATGGAAAGAACAACTATTGTGAAGAAAACTAGATATACTATGGTACCTATTACTGTTATCCCAGCAACCTGCTTTGAAGTTCTGTACCAATTTCACTATACTATCTCAATTGGCTTTGTTCCATCTTGTTCTGTAGTATTTTACTAGTTAAAAAAAAATGACTATGCAGCCCATTTGGGGACAAATACTAGGATGTATAATATCTTTGGCTCTTTGGTCTGAGTCCTGGAAAGGAAATTCATGAAAATAAAGTATTATTGGAACATTTCCATACCCACGTGTGTCCATATTGTCTATGGCTGCCTTCCTGTTACAAAGGTGGAATTGATCAGCTGCAGTTGAGATGAAAGAGCTCACAGATCCAATAGTTACTATTTGACCCTTTACAAAAAGTTTGCCAACCTTTCTAGAAAAATAGCTTTATTCTGGGTCAGGCTGTGGATTAACAGCTCCATTAGTCAGATCAATGTTGAGGCCTATACAGATAGCCTTATATTCTGTAGTGATGGTTTAGAATGGAATCTTTTAATACACAGACAGAGCATGAGTCTCTACTGTGTCCGTGCACAGTATCAAGTGAGGGAGTTAAGGATGGAGATTATCCAGCTCCTGACATATGTCTACTGAGGAAGACAGACATAAGCAAACAGCACAGCATGATAAGGGATTGGGAAGTGACACATTTAAATAAGACTATAAAGAATGCTTGACATTGTGATTACTACATAATAAGCAATTTAAAATCTGAAGCTCTTAACTTTTAATTATTTTTATTATAATTCTCAAAATGCCTTGCAAACGAAACTGGAGACATCAGAGGTATATCACAAATCCTGGGATTAAAGTAAGCGTAAACAAATCTCAGCAAGAAAGGACAGTATGCTACCACACCACGAGGAGAGGGTGAAGTAGAGAGTTGTGGCTGTGAAATATAGACATATATTTTGTCAGAACTTGGGGATCCCCAGCTTAGCAATTATAGGAAGGGAAAATCTTATAAAGGGTCTGAGATCTAGCTGTGAAAGATCCATTGTGCTGCTGACATACAGAGAACAAAAGCAAGAAGAAAAAGTCGAGTTCAAGGAAATTTGTGTCTTTCAAGATAAAGAAACATTAAACAAAATTGAAAAAAAGAAGAAGAAGATAAAAGGCACAGGGAAGGAGACTGCTGTGCACTGGGCCTTGAATATCCCCAAAAGCCTATATGCTGAAGATTTGCTCTCCAGCCTGTGGCACAGTAGGAGGTTGTAGCACCTGTGGAAGGAAGGTAGGTCGCGGGGGGCTGCCAGCCAAGAGGATATTGGGAGCCTTCCTTTTACTATCTCTCTTCGCTTCCTGGCTGTCAAGAAGTGAGCAGTTATGCTGTGCCATGCACTCCCAAGCACAGTGTTCTGCCTCGCTACGGGCCCAAAGCCAAAGGGCCAAGTGACCACGGCTAACACCTTTAAAACTGGGCTGGGGATTTAGCTCAGCGGTGTAAGTGTCTCCCTGGTAAACGTGAGGTCATGAGTTTGATCCCTGGTACAAAAAATAAAATTAAAAAAAAGCCTTTAAAACCGTAAATCAAAAAAACCTTTCCCCTCTTTAAGCTGAATTTTGTCTACACAAGACGAAGATGATTAACACAGCAAGAAGCTGGAGCTAGATCTGTAAGAGGACATCTTGGGAAGCAGATATTATCCATGGAGACAGCAAAGAAAAGGGAACATTGGGGTACAGTTAGAGTGGCAGCCATTCTAGAAATACTACTTATGGTCTCCCTGGTACCCTAAACATTTTGGTTACAGTAACCTCCCATCTTCCTTCAAAAACACTTTGCCTTTACTCATTCTATAGAACTGTGGAATAACTACTGATCAGAGCCCTTATCCCTACCTCACAGCTAGTATATGACCCAGGCTGGCATTCAGAATGCCTCCTCTTCCCTCTGCTGTCATGGACCCACAAGCCTGGTGATGCCTGGTGACGCGGAGACAGAGAGAGCCTCATGAAGTTACTAAGTTTCTTTGTATTAAAAGTCGATTTAGTAGATAGCTAATGCAACTTACATTTCAGGACCTTCACCTGCACCTTCCAAGGCCCACTATTGTCACTATTTCTTATCATTGAAAGACCAGGAAAGGCTACAGGCATTTTTGAGATCTTGTGAAGAGAAAATTGAATCAGGAATCCATATAAAGTAAGTCCCTCATTTACAAACAAGTTCCACTACAGGAGAACAATCATAAGCCTGATTTGTTTATAAAATACCTTTGGCACAGATATACAATGTAAAGCATAAAAAAAAATCAACTACACTCAAAAATACCATAAACTTTTTACTTTTAGTTACCTTAAAATGATGATACAGTGCAGTACAAGTGGCATAAAGAAGATTGCATGGCATGAACTGATAAGAGTTACTCACTGGAGGAAGGAAGAATGTTGCGGTACAGGCTGCGCAGGGTTAAGCTGCTGAACACAGGAAACTCTGGCAGAAAGAAAAAAGTTCCTCTTCAGTCTCTGTAAACAAGATAAGGCTGCAGCTGCGGGCCACTGACTCTTACTCCAAGAATTCAAGGGCAATAAAACTGTCAACCTTAGAGATCAAACAGTTCTCTTAAACAGCAAAATTTGCAGCCTGCTTCTCAAGATGCTACTCAGTTTTTTGTGGGCTTTTGCCTTAGATGTGCCCTCCTCTTCCGGCAACCCTCACCCACTCAATCTGTGGAAACCCAATAAACACTACCAGTGATCCAGATAGCGTTTGTCTTAGCTCCTGGAGAGAGTTCTGACCTTCCTGGACTCCCCAGATCATATCACATGGTCTCCTTAGAAAGATCTTGGCTGTGCTTTTCAGTGCTCTTGTGTTCCCTGCATGGTGAACTATGAGAGGCTTCAGTTTCATATCACCACTTCACTTTGTGAAGCCTGGCATTACTTTTCGTCTTTCCTGATGTAACTTCATTCTGGCATCTTCTTCCAGTACAGTCCTCTCTCATTGACCTTAAAATCCTGTTGAGGTGAATAAGCACTTTCATCAATAATTTCTCTAAGTGTTGCTGGAAGTTCTTGGGCAGTTATGCCATCTGCACTCATAGCCTCACCATTTACTTTTATGTTGCAAAGATGCTCTCACCTTGACTTTCTTAAACCATGCATGGCTGGCAGTAAAAGATACATCCTGTTCACCCTGTTTTTTTGCTTAAAGTCTTCAAACAGGCTTTTAGCTTTTACTTGAATAAACATTAAGCTGAGCAGGACTCAACACTGATGCTGATCCTGCATCCACACTCTTGAGAAGTTTCTCCTCCTCTATCACTTTATCACACTTTTTGGATATCATTGGTCACTTCACTGGCACAATAGACTTCCTAACTTCCATGATCTTGTCCTTCTTCAGAATTGGCTAATGGTTGAATGATTCATATTATAAGAATGAGCGACTTGCCGTGGCCCAATCTCTCAATTATTTTCACTCTTGTTTCCATGGTTACTGCTTTGTGCTTCCTAGCAGGCCCTTAACATCACCACTGCTTTTCCTCTTGCTCCCAGACATCTTGACCTCTGATTAAGCACTGTACTACTGTATACCATCGCCCTCTAGAGTAAGCACACAGCAGCACAACTGTAACAATGTCCAGCAGACACGTGAGCTACTTCCATGATTTGTTTGCATCTGTGAATGTTTGCAATGCGAGGTCCGTTCATATCTGTGAAAGTTTGCAACTTGTATGTTCCTAACTCTAGGATTTACTGTAGTTTGAGTTAGGTGTGAGTGGGACATATTTGTGCTTGTATGGATTTAATGGCATTTATTTATGTAATTCATGGCCAGTTCTAAATATAGGTAAGTTACTCCCAGGAAGCTTTACCATGTTCCTAAGTGACAGGATTCAAACCAAAGTTTTTCCAACTCCAGTAGTAATGACATTAACATTTCCCATAAATTTTTTGCAAGCAGTTAGTGATCTACGGCCTTTGACACTTAATCTTAAAATACTATTTCTCTTCAGGTATTTTCCAGTATTTAAAACCATTTTCTATCTCCTTACCTCGCTCCAACTTACTTGTCTCGTCTTAATTGCCCACTGCAGCCCTGCATGTGTACTCTCCTCTGCACCACACAGCCCTCTCCTCTGTTAACCAGTGCCTCAGCACAGGACCTGCCCTTAATCTAATCCCATCTATACACTTTTTGTAAATCTCCTGCTGATTTTAAATGCAATGCCAATTTAGACAAAGAGAATCTATAATTTAGAATACACCACTTCAACAGAAATAGTGACAACAACCTGGTTGTTGAATGTCATCACTTCAAAGATTGTTGAACATTGACCACTGACCAAGAAAACTTGAAATGCCTAAAACTTCTCAGCTCACTTATACGTGAATCACATTCATTAGAATTTTTCTCAAATTTAACAACTTAAAAAATTTACAAGTTATTAAATTGAAAGTCTATTTACCTAACAATAAAAGACAAATTATAACTACTAACATTAGAGGGAAGAATAGATTATTGTGTAATATATGAAAAAGAGAACAGAGAAAGTTCAGCCAAAAGTGAATGGAAAAAAGTGTTAAAGAATCTTTTCAGGTAATTCATTTTAAAATATTATGTTTCAGAATGTTGTTGGTTTGTGGCACTTGTAGTATTCTTAAAATTTGAAATTTATGACATTTCTTATTCTAAATACTCTGTTTGTCTTAAAGAGATACCTCCAAACTGCATAACTGTTCCATAAAACAAGAATCACTCAGAAAAGTCTGGGGTGGTTCATTGGTTATATCAACTTGCTTGAACAAACTACCACAACTTAGATGTTTAAACAACACAAGTCACAACTCACAGTTGTGTGATCCAAAAGTTCAGCACAGGTCTCAAGGGGTCACCATCAGCTACTGGACTGTGCTGGAGGCTTCAGAGAGGAACCCATTTCCCTGCCTTTTGCAGCTTCCATGCCTGCCCTGTTCCTTGGCTTATGGCTTCTTGCTCCATCTTCAGCTCCAGTAGTAGCAGTCAAGCCTGTCTCCCATAGCATCACTCTGGCCTCTGTAGGCACAGCCCAGAAATTCTGGCTGGTTTCTCTTAACTCTACCCACACATTAATAAATAGTAATATCAATTAAATTCTTTGCAATCACCCCTTTTGCTGTGTGCCATCTATTTCCCATTGGAATCCTATCCATATACCAAATGGTTTAAAAATATACCCTTGGTATAGGGTCCCAGCCAGTTAAATGTAAGTAGATGTCAATGTATATTCTACTTTAGTGAACAGAAGATGTAATCTCCTCTCCTCATATTTTAGCATCACTGAAGTCAGGATGAGATTTGCAAATGCCAGCATTTCATTTTCTACCAGTGAGGCATCTGTTGGTGCTTTTCACTGCATGGTCCTTGTTGGTCATGGAGCCCTCATTTTAATTGAATTTCTCAGTCTCTCTTACCTCCCTCTTCCTCTTTCAAGGATCCCAATGATGACAGTAGGCCAGGCTGGATGATTTAGGATGTCTCTCCGATTTAAGAACAGTTGATTAGCAATTTTAATTCCACCTGCATACTTAATCCCATTTTTGCCATATAAGGAAATAGAGCTTAGTTTACGGCATCTTTGGTGATTATTCTTTCACTTACCAGAAAGAAGGTAAATCTAGACAAGTGTTCTCTACCCCACACCCAAAGAAGGAAGCCATCAACAGAAGGGAGAAAAAGGATAGACCTCAGGACATAAGGCAAGGCATTTTTGGAGATAGGAAGAGGAAAGGGAAGGAGAAAGAAAGAAATGGTTCAGAGAGAGTTAAAAACACTGAATTTCTGAAGCCATTTCCTGTTCTTCCTTGCCGTTGATAGACTGAGTTCCTTTTCCACCTGAGCAGGCTTGTGTTCAGTTTCTATCACTTGCCACAGTCCTGATTAATACAGCAGTGAGTTACTGCAAACACTTTGTTAATACTTCACGCAGCCATGGATAGCTTAATGATAAAGACACACTCTGAGAAAATGTGTTGTTAACCTATTTTATCCTGTGTGAAATTCAGAGTGTGTATTACTCACACAAACCTATGCGGTATAGGTTAACCACTGACACAGATCCTCTGTACACTCAAGACATGCAGTGGAAGTCAGAACAAGGAGGAGGAGAGAATGGTGCAGCAAACACGACCTCTGTGAGGCTGCTGCCAGCGGCACACAGCATGCTGTTTACAGTAAGCTTTCTTTTATATTTAGGACTGAACTCCAAAATAAGAATAAAAGGAATAGTATGGCAAGTATATAAACAGTAGCATTGTCACTTCTTGCCATCATAAATTATACTTTTATGCAACTAGAAATACAGCAGATTTTTTATACAAGCATCATCACAAAATTACAACATAGCTACAACATCACTTGGTGATGGGAATTTTTCAGTTCCCGTATAACCTTATGAGACCACATGCAATCCTTATGAGACACATGACAAGGTTTATTTTTTTAATCTTCTTAATTAGCATGTAAAACATTATTTTTTGCACTTAAAAATGAAGAAACAGAGTGAGATACCCTCCCCCATGTCACTCACTGAGGCTGAAATTTAAGTCTGTCTGGTAGATATGGCCAATTTATGCATAGAATTTGGAATTGCACTTCGCTAAGTTTCTTCCTTTTAGAATCCCTCTCCCCTAACTTTCCCACAACTGTGGTTACTTCAAGCTCTGTCCTGTAATTCTTCATACCAGAAATACTGCAAGTTTCTATTGAGTTTTTGGTTATTGGGTTTATTGTTGTTGTTTTCAATTCTGGAGATCAAATTCTAAGTCTCATGCATCCTAGGTAAGCACTTTACTAAGCTGCATCCTGGGTCCTTTCCTGGGGTTTTGGCTCTTCCTGATTAAGGCTTGATTCTGGTTAGAAACCATGAAAGAGGAAACTCCATGCCATTTATTTTTCCTATGGTCAACTCCTCTCCTGACTGTGCTGGCTTATTACTTTCTAGTACCCCTCTCTGGTTTCTAAATCTGCGTGGCCACTAATGATATTGCCTTCTAGATATAACCATTTGCACAGCTCAAATTCAACATTGATCTCTTCCCATCACCTAAAAATAAACACTTTTCTTTCTGAATTTGTTACCTTAATGGACAGTAGAACCATCTCACACAAGTACAAGGCAAATATCTGTTATTGTTATATTTGATGCCCCCTCCCTCAAAGCCTCATGCACTCACAGATGGGGCTTTGGGAGATGACTGGATTATGGAGAGTGACACCATCAGTGGATTAACCCACTAATGAGTTTACAGCTAAATATAATGTTGGGAGGTAAAGTCTAGAGGAGAGGAGGTGAGTCACTGGGGGCATGGCCTGGAAGAATCTATCTCCCTCCCTCCTCCTTTGATTGCTCTCTGCTTATTGTTACCATGCCATGAGTTGTTTCTCCTCTGCCGTGACCATTTGCTATATCACCCTTCCTTGGAGCCAGCTGACTATGGATTTAAACCTCTATAAACTGTGAACCAAATAGACATTTTCCTCCTTTAAATTGTGGCTGCTGGATATTACTGTTACAGGCAGCTGAGCCAGTTAGAAATATAGGCGGACAGACAGGGCTAGGCCCTCGAAGAAGCTGACCCAAAGGACCAGATGTCTGATGACCTTGGAGGAGACACACACCTCTTGCTGTGGGCCAGATCTCAAGACAAATGCAAGCATACCCTTAAGTATAATCCTTAGGGATTAAATCTGGATCAGGAGAAGCCAAGAGTCACAATCCCAATCCCCTATAGGAAGAGTCACTGATCCATAAAGAATGCCCACTTTCTATGTGACTTGCTTCCCCATTTGTCCCTAATGTAATCAATTTTACCTAAACTATTGATCTGATTGGCTAACTATAGTAATGTCCCTCCTTGAACCCATGGTTTTACTCTATAAAAGTCCCTGGAATAGACAGAGTCTTGGGCAACCTGCTTGGGACCCCTTTTGGTCTCTCTTCAAACAGAAGCTTTCTCTCAATAAATATATTCTACTCTTCACTTCTGTTGATCCTAAAATTCATTCATTCATGACCTACTATGCCCATGAGTTCATGTTCTCTAAAATTGATGAATGAATTTTAGGAACAACAGAGGTGAAGAGTAGGATATATTTATTGAGAGAAAGCTTCTGTCTGAAGAGAGACAGAAGGCGGTACCGAGCGGGTTGCCCAGGACTCTGTCTTTTCCAAGGATTTCTATAGAGTAAGACCATGGGTTCAAAGTGGGAGAAAACTGGGAACTCACAAGGCAGATGGGCATAAGGTGGGACATAACTATAGTTAGCCAATAAGATCCATAGTTCAGGTAAAATTGATTACATTAGGGACAAATGGGAAAGCAAGTCATGTAGAAAATGGGCATTCTTGGGGTTGTGACCTTTACCCTAGAAGGATGGGACAGTGGCTCCTGGGGGAGAGGGAACTAATTAGAATATCAGTCCCCAGGATGAAGATGCATTTGCTTGATCCTTTGTTTTGAGATCTGGTCCACAGTAGGAGGTGTGTGTGTCTCCTCCAAGGTCATCAGACATCTGGTCCTCAGTGCTAGCTTCTTCAAGGGCCTAGCCCTGTCTAACTGCCTATAATATTTCTAACTGGCTCAGCTGCCTGTAACAGAAGGAAAAGGGACCTCCACTGTCCACAGCACCTATTGTATCATCTACCTAGTGAAAACTGTTGGGGACCACAAATTCACAATGGCTAATTTTGCATACTTCCCTAAGGGATAAATGATATCTTGGGATTATGGTATCACCCTTTTGAGACTTCCCATTAACTCCTTTGGGATGGGCCATCCCTTCCCGCCCAGTACTAAAACTAACATTAAAAAGAACATTCCAGGGCAAGATCCTTCTTAGCCTAAAATCTCTCTGCCCTTTTGACTCATTCCAGGATTATCTGTTGCCTGTTGAGTCATCAACTTCTGAATCCTTTGTGGACCTTGAATCTTCACTAGCCTTCTACCTTGTATACACTCAATAGTGTCTGGTTTGGAGTATGTTGGTCTTTGCCTATCCTGAGGCATTGACCTACCAGGTCCCCACCATGCATTATGATATTTGTCTCTGTTTCTTATTTCATCCTTTTGCCGTACCTCTCATACAGGAAGTTGGGGATCATGGCCAGGTCCCCAATAGAATACATCATCTTGGGAGTAGTTCTAATATCCTTAGCAAAGGAGCCAGTGTTTCACATGCAGGACTTCCAAGATAGACTACCTACATATGCCCACTTCCACCTTTCCCCCTGAAAGAGGAAACTTACAGGAAAATAGCTGTAGTTAGTAGTCTCCCAGGCTGACACAAGCTGAAACTGGTAAAATACAAGGAAAAGGGAGCTGTTAGTAGCACCAAAACAGGTAATGCCTTCCCTCATCATTATTCTGAACACCAGAGACCTCTGTGTCCCTGCAGCATCCTGCCCACCGCCCACCTGCCAGCAAGGGAAGCCTTCCACCCTAAGCAAAGAACAAGTGGACACCCCATGCTACAAGTAACACAGAGCTCACTGGCAGGGAATTGCAGACTACATCCTGGGAGGCATAGGTGAGAGAAGGTGACACAGCAGAATGAGACCAGAGTAGTTGCTCTCCTATTGATATAGGGGAAAGAAACTCCCAACCTATTATATGTCTGGAATGAGTTCACGTTCTCTAAGATCGAAAATGAATTTTAGGAACAATGGAGGTTAAGAACAGAAATATTTATTAAGAGAAAGAAAGCTGCTCTGTGAGAGAGAGACAGAAAGGGTCCCGAGTGGGTTGTCAAAGATTCTGTATTTTCTTGGGATTTTCATAGAGTAAAATCATGAGGTAAGGCAGGTCTAACGTTGGCGAAAACTGGAAACTTGCAAGGCAGATGGGCATGAGGTGGACAGAGATATGGTCAACCAGTAAGTTTAATTGTTTAGGTAAAATTGACCAAATCAGGGACAAATAGGGAAGTGAGTCACATTAGTGACTCTTCCTATGGGGGGTTGGGATGGTGACTCCTGATTTCTCAAAGTGATCCAGGATTAATCCCTAAGGATTATACTTAAGGGTGTGGTTACATTTGTTTTGCCTTCTGTTCTGAGATCTGGCCCACAGCAAGAAATATGTGTCCTCCAAGGTTGTCAGACATCTGGTCCTCTGTGCTGGCTCCTTCGAGGGCCTAGCCCTGTGTGGCTGCCTATAATATATCTAACTAGTTCAGTTGCCTGTAACAATTTTATTCACCCAAACACTGGGGAGATCTGAGACAGTGTGCTACTCTGCCCACCACCATCATCCTGCACTGGCAAAAGAAGCCTTCTACCAAGCCTGGGGGCTGTGCCAAATTCCCCAGGTTAGAGAGTGAAGCTTTTGGGACAGTGACTGAAAAAAGGCTGCAGGCAGAGGAATAGACAGATGGTGGCACCCAGGTCAAAGAGCTTCCAGCAATGCCAGGCCAAAGAGCTTCCAGGAAAACATGGAGATGATGGCAGAGTCTGACCTACTATCTGTTTTTTGCCTGTTGATATTTCCCTCTCTTCCTACTGATTAACATCTTTCCTTTTCCCTTCTTCTTTCCTTCCCATCTTCTTCTATATCCAAGTCTAACTGATAATAAAAGTATAGTACAGTCAGGAAGAGCCACTGATAAAATGGTGAAATTGTCAAAACAAATTTTAGTGTTCATAACTGATATGTAATTGGATCTGTTGATGTTGTTACAAGCAGTAAAAATTCTTTTCTTTCAACACATTGACCAGGTTCAATCATAAAATGGTATATGTCAAAATAGTACACAATACCTCTTATCGAATAAAACCAAAATCACAACTCATATCAACAACAAAGGCTTTTTCACTGTATTTGATCTCAATCCAAGGCACAAATTTTTAAAAAATTGAAGCATGAGACAACAAGACAACAAAGTGCCTCCAAGAACTCCCAGCTTTCTGAAAGTAGATCCAAGGTGCATCAATGAAAAGGAAATCAAACACCAAGTGGCTGAACTGAATTAGATGATCAAAAAGGAAATGAAGAAACTTGGTGAGGTCTAAGATGATATGACCAATCAGTGGAATTAACAAATGAACTGATCAATGAGCCTAAACAAGAGGTAAAAACAGGAAGAGCCAACCAAAGTCATTTAGGAGATGAACAACTATTTACCAAAGAATTGGAGTCCATGAAAAGATACCAAACAGAAACCTAGAAGATAAAGAATTTTATTGAATGTATGAATAAGCAGCAGAACTGACCAATGTGAGGTGAGACTGTCAGAGCTAAAAGAGAGGTCTGATATATGGGACCATGTACTCAGAGATACCTTAAAAACACTAAGAAAGCAAGGAAAATTGATCAAACAGCTACTAGGCAATGCAAAGATGATGAACCTAAGACTACAGTAATGAACACTTCCCTTCATGAACAATCTGGCTTGCAAACAGAAGGATTCAACAAAATTTTGCTTCCATTCACAAACTCTTCGTTAGGTGACAAACATAACCACATCCAACTTCCCTGCATGCACATGAATGTAGCCATGTTCCCCAGAATGAATTAAGTTCATGATCCAAGTTACCACTGTAATTAGAATAAGAGAAAAACCAAAGGACAGCATTCATGGAACAAAAATTTGTTTACAGAAATCATAGCAGTAAAAAGAAATCATAGAAAACTTACCAATTACAGACAAAGAGTTCAACTCATGGGTAAGTAAGCCAAATAGAACCCAAAATAACCAGAACTACAGAAGAACTTCTGCATCACATACCATAGTCAGAATCCTAGAAGTCCAACACAAGGACAGAATCTTCAATAGTATCAGAGAAAAGCAACAAATTACTCATAAAGGTAAACTCTTTAGGATTACAGCATACTTCTTAATACAAATTTTAAAAGCCAAGAGATCTAAAAAACAACTCTCAATTTAGACTAACATATCCTGCAAAACTATCTTTCAAAATTGATGAATAAGGAAAACGCTTCAGCCTCTGATTCGGACTCGCACAGGATAGAACAATGAGCTCCAGGCCTTCAACTGGGGTCCTTTGGCTCTCGAGTGTGCAGGCAGCACTTTGCACTCTTCCAAACCTGACTCTGTGGGTGGCCACTGTAAGTTTGTCATGTAAATCCTTATATATCTTGTGTAAAATCTGTTTGTCTAGTAAGAACTGACTGACACATCCACTATTACCACTCCCATTCAATATAGTACTTGAAACATAGCCAGAGCAATCAGGCAAGAGAAAGAAATAAAATGGATATGTATAGGAAAGAAAGAAGTCACGCTATCATTATTCTCACATTACATGATTATCCTCTACATAGAAAACCCAAAAAAATTCCATCAAAAGAGTCTTTGAACAATAACCAGATTCAGCAAGTTTGCAGGATACAAAGTCAGCACACAAAAATCAACAGCATTCCTGTATACCGATGACGAACCCACTGAGAACTAGGAAAATAATGCCATTCATAATAGCCTCGAGAAAAGTTAAACACTTAAGAATTAACCTAACTAAGGAAGTCAAAGTTCTTTCCAGTGAAAACTACACTACTTGAAAAAGGAGACTAAAGAAGATGTCAGAAAATGGAAAGATATCTCCATAGAGATCAGTCATGTCAATCTCCCCAGATGCAAGTGTGACTGTGCTTTCTTGTGGGCAGTGCAGACTGTAAAGAGGTGACTTCCCTAAATTGGCTTTCAGTTTAATGAGTGAATCTGGCTGAGGCTGTGTATATATCTTCAGGAAAGCAGGTGGCTGTTGGTGGACTAGCATTGCTTATCATCAATTACCATGGCTGAACTCAGACAAACTGTGATACCATGGGGCTAAGATATGAGATAACACTTCCCATGAGGCCTGCATGACTCCAGAGGAAAATTCTTTCCCAGAATTGGCTACAAAGCAGGTTAGTCATTAACCATAACCTAAATCTGGCTGTTCTGTCCCTTTTGCAAGAATGCTTTGTTCCCTCTGTTACAAATCTTGCCTTCCCAGCCAGTTGTTTAGCATATCCAGCTGATGTTTTTCTTTATACAAGTGTAATCAATAAATGAATATCAAGGTTTTGGCTGCCTCATGGCTTTTTGTTCCATCAAACAACTAGTCATCCCAGATCCCTGTTGCATCTCTATCTTGTCTCTTGCTCTTTCTTCCCACTGTGCAACATAATACCTGGCAGGAGGTCTGAGTCTACTGTGGGATCTCCAGTATATCCCCCTTTCCTGGATACACAGAATAAATGCTGTCAAAATTGTCATACTACTAAAACTGATATACAGTTTTAATATAATCCCAATCAAATTCAATAGCATTTCTCACAGAGCTAAAAAAAAAAAAAAAACCCTTAAACTTATATGGAACCAGAAGACATCCAGAATAGTAAAAGCCATCCTGGAGAACAAAAATAAAGCAAGAGGCATCATAATCCCAGATTTCAAGCTGTACTACAAAGCTACAGTGACAAAAACAGAATGATATTGGCACAAAAATAGACGTATAAATCAATGGAACAGAACAGAAGATGCAGAAACATTTCCAGGCATACACAGTCCTCTAATCTTTGACAGAGGGGCCAAGAACTTACCCTGATACATACCTTCTTTAGACACGGTACAGGAAAAACTGGCTATATGCATACAAAAGATTGGATCTAGATCCAATAGTGATCACCAAACCAAAATAAAATCAAAATGGATCAAATACCTAAATATTAAAACCAAACCTTTTAATATGCTGTAAGACAAGCGAGATAAAGCTTTTAAAAGACATAGGAACAGGTAAGGCCTTCCAAGAAAGAAACCAAATTATACAAGAAATAAGATCAAGAATCAACAAATGGGATTATATCAAAATTAAAACTGCACAGCAAAGGAACCAATTGAGTGAACAGACAACCTACTGAATAGGAAGACAATTTTTATCAGTTGCTCCTCTGATAGAGGATAAAGATATATAACGAACTTAAAAAGTATGACCCTCCCCACCCAAAAAAAACCCAATCAAAAAATGGACAATTGAAAGGAAAATACACTTCTCAGAAGGAATATGAATGACCAAAAATATATGAAAAAAGATTTCACGTCACTGGCCATTAGAGAAATACAAACTAAAACAATACTGAAATTCTGTCTTACCCCAGAAAAAATGACTATCATCATAAAACCAAATAATGACAAATACTGGCTAGGCTTCTGGGAAAGAGCAACCCTTCTACACAAGTAGGAAACATAAACTAGTACAACTGTTTTGTAAATCACAAAAGAGAGTCCTCAAAAAATGAAAGCTAGAAATTCCATTTTTACCAGCTATCCCCTTTCTAGGTATCTTTCCCCAAGAGTTAAAAACATTATATTACAGTGACACATGCATATCCATGTCTATAATAGCACAACTCATGATGGTTAAATCTTGGAAGCTGCCTATAAGTCTAACAACAGATAAGTGGGTAAAGAAAATGTAGTATTTATTCACAATGGAGTACTACTCTGCCTTAAAAAGTTAAGTCATTGTAGGAAAATGCATATAACTTGAGACCATAATGCTAAATAAAATAGACACATAAGCTTAAATAATCCATGATTTCTTTAAAATTTTTTTATTTTAAAGAGAATAGAACAAAAAACAAAACAGAACAAAGCAGATCAGAACAAAACAATGCAAGCAACACAGGATTTCAAAACAAGAAAACAGGAAATCAACAGTGGTTACCATGGTGTCTCTTGTTTCTTTGAAATATTTGTCCATATTTTTACACATAATGAATTCAAACAAGGCAAGACAGTATAGAATTGATCAAAACAAAATAATGAAAGTATTACAGGTCTTCAAAGCCAGATGATAGGAAAATTAACAATGGCTACCATAATGTCTTTTATTCTCTGCAAAATAGCTGTCCATACCTTCATGTATGTTGAAATTAAATATTACAAAACAGACTAAAACCAACCAAAACAAAGAATAAAAGCATTACTGGACTTCATGACAAGATGATAGGAAGTCAGCAATGGCTACCATAATGTCTAGCTTTCTTTAAAGTAGCTGTTCATACCATCACACATAATAAAATTAATTCTAGTAAACTCTTTAGAAGTTCTGGGCATGTATAAGCCTACACATGTACATCTATCCTTTCTGTACTAGAGGGAAAAGCAAAACTGAAACAAAACAAGTTATGAGATAAACAAGAAACAAATGAGACAAACAAATAACAACAACAAAGAGCCCAAAACAATGACAATATATGCCCTCAAAACAAGGTAATAGGAACATAAATAAGGGTATTGTTTTCATAATTATCTTCAAAAGAGTTCCTCAGATTAACAGATGCTAATGCATGCAAAATTAATCCAATCCTGTGAATGTTAACTGTTTTGTTCCAAGAACTAATAGAATTAGTAGCACAATCATCTTAGATATCTTAAGTGTGTATATACAGATTTGTATCTTTTTTTCTTTTCCCTTCCTTCTTTTCTCCTTTTCCCTATCTGATTTTTTTCCCTTTGAGCAGTTTCTTACCCTTTCACAATATTTACTGAAGATTTTGTATCTTATTTACTCTTTAAGTCTCTTACACTAGGGAGTTACACATGTGAGTTTGATTTGTTTCACTTATGAGTATGGTCTCAAGATGCATCCATTTACCTATAAAAGCCTCAGTATGATTCTTCTTTATAGCTGAGTAGTACTCCATTGTATAAAAGTACCAATCTTTTTTATCCATTCCTCAGTTGATGAGTATTTAGGTTGTTCTCAAGATCTGGCTATTACAAATTTCACTGCTATAAACATGACTTCTCATATATAATTGTGGTATGCTGTTTTCAATTCTTCTGGGAATATGCACAGAAATGGAATAGATGGGTCAAATGGGACTCTGATCCCAGCCTTTTGAGGAACCTCCACACTGATTTCCACAGTGGTTGTATCAGTCTGCACTCCCAGCAACAGTGCAGAAGAGTTCCTTTTCCCCACTGCCTCTCCACCATTTGTTACTGGTGGTTTTCTTTATTCTGGCAATTCTGTCTGGAGTGAGATGGAATCTCAGTGTAGTTTTAATTTGCATTTCTCTAATGACCAGTGATGTTGAACATTTGTTCATGTATTTATTTGCCATTTGTATTTCTTCAGTTGAGAAATGTGTATTTATCTCAGATGCCCATTTGTGGATTGGATTTGAATTTCACGAGTCTGCTTTTTTTTTTTTTTTTGTCTTTTTTGAGACAGGGCCTCTCTATGCAGTTTGGAAAGGCCTTGAGCTCACTTTGCAACCCATGCTAGTCTCAAACTTGCAATGATCCTCCTGCCTCAGCCTCCTGAGTGCTGGGATTACAGGCAGGAGCCAACACTCCTGGATGGGGTCTGATTTTTTAAAAAAAATTTTTAATTTAAAGAGAAAAAAAAACGTAAAGAGTAGAGATAATACAGAATTTCAAAAAAAAGATAAACAGTAAGAAATCACTAGTTGATAAATTACATATTGTCCTCCTAAAAATAGTTGTTCAAGTTACAAAATTAAAGCATACAAAGTAGATATTCAAACAGTGAGAGTGTGAAGAGCTAATTATGCATGAGTCTCTACATGTATTAGAGGGAAAAACAAAACTTAGCAAGACAAAACAAAAAAATTCCTATAAAAACATGAAACCAAAAAGTCGTATAAAACCACAGTACAAGGTGATCTACAATGATTACTGTGTTGTTTCTTTTTATCTTCAATAGAATGTCTCTATCATCAGGCATAATTGAATATAACAGTATAATTGGGTATAGCAGTAAATAACAATATTAGTAAAAATAAAACATTGTAGACAGTATAAAACTTCAAAGGCAGGTAATAATCAAACCATAGTGGATATTCTAGTGGATCTTGTCATCTTCAGTGCAGTTGCCTATACTCTCAGACTTGATACTATCAATCATAACAGCTTTGAATAAAATCTATCAATACAAAACAGCAATCCAACAAACCAGATTCGATTATGATCAGTCATGATACAACAGTGTAGGTTTTACAGAGCTTTAGATTAAGTTAATAGGAAATTAAGGATGATTACCATCCTATATCCTGTTATTTTTGGGATTGCTGTCTGTGCCCTCAAATCTAGTACAGGTAGAATGACTAGAACAGAATATAATACATCTAAGCAGAGTAGTGTGAGTAATGTGGGTTTTAAATCCTGGTGCACTATTAACAATATAGTGTATCAAGGCCATATATGTTATAGATTCTAGTTATCCTTCTCTGCCTCATTTCTGCTATGCTATTTTTCTGCCTTTGCTTGTTTACTTTTCTCCTTCATTCTACTGCCTGCCCCACTCATTGAGGCCTTTCTGCCACTGTTCCTAAAATCCTGGTTTTTTTTTTCTCTAGAATGTCCTTCAGTATTCTTTGTAGGGTTGGATTGGTGGTCACAAACTCCCCCAGTTTGTGATGGAAGCATCTTATTTCTCCATTAATTTCTAGTGACAGTTTTGCAGGCTACATTAATCTTGGATTGAGGTTATTTCTTTAAGGTCTTGGAATACTTCACTCCAAGCTCTTCTTGATCTGATGGTCTGTGTTGAGAAGTCAGCCATGATTCTGATGGGCTTACCTTTATAGGTAATCTGTTTCTTTTCTCTGATGGCTTTTAATATTCTGTTTTTATATTGAATTTCTGGTATCTTGATTATTATATGTCTGGGTGTAGGTCTGTTTTGGTTGTAGGTGGCTGGAGTTCTGTATGCCTCACATAGCCGAATTTTCTTTTCTTTTCCCATGCTTGGGAAGTTTTCCTTAATTATTTCCATGAATAGCCTTTGTAATTCACCTGTTTGTATTCCTGCTTCTTTGTTCACATTTCTTATTCTTAAATTGTAGATTCTCTTGTTGTCTTCTAGCCTTTGTATTGTTATTGCCTGTTTCCTTGTTATTTTTAAGAGATCTTTCCTTTCATGATCACACACTGCCAACTTGTCTTCAAGTTTTGATAGTCTATCCTTAGTTTCTTTTAAGGAGTTTTTAATTTCCTGGTAGTCTCTTTGAATCTGCTTCATGTATTCTATATTTTCTCTATATTCTTTATCTAATGTTTCTCTCCTTTTCTGTGTTCCTCCCTTCTCCTGTCTGTATCTTCCTGAGAGATGCTTATCATTTCTTTTATTACTCTACTCATATCTTGCTTTACCTAATTTAATATTTCAGTTTTGAGCTCATATACAAGGTCCTGAAGATATCTCTTAATGTCCACTGAAGCCATGTCTGATGTTGCATGTTTGCTGCCCTCAGTCTCCCTTGTTTTTCCTTCTCCTGGATCAGTGCTCTCAGGGTTCTGGGCTGGGGGCCTCCTCTTGCCTCTCTTTCCTATCATGGTTCTGGCTTCCTCCACAGTTGTACAGTGGAAGTCCCAGCCCTCTTCCCTGTCAACCACGGTTCCTCCGAAGCACGCTGGCCAGGGTCCTCTGCCCTCTCCTGCCTGATCTTGTCACTGAGGTATGAGCAGTGGCTGCATATGCCGGCCTCTTCCCGCTGGGGCAGCCAAACTTCAGGGGCCTTCACCAGGTTAGTGCGTGCTAGATGCAGGGAATTGATTTGGGACAGCTTATTGGGTTCTGGCCAGGGGCACGACCCAGTCCAAGCAAATTCCACGAATCTGCTCTGGGAAGGGAGCAACAAACTGAAGTCACTGTTGCTCCTAGTTCAGGCTCCTTCTGCCTGATTCCAACATGTCGCCCATTTGGTCATACCCTTCCCATGGGGTGGTCTCATTCACAGCACTGACTGTGGAGTAATGAAGGTTCCTTTGCCAGCTCTGCTCTCCACTGGGCTAACCAACCCCCGACTTCAGCTCAGCTGTGGCCCTTGTCCTGTGCAGTAATTTTAGCTGTTCCAATTGTAGCCCCGAGACTGCATGTTTGGTGAGCTTTTTTACTTTTTAATTTCTACCTGTGTCAAGAGGATCCATCTTGCTCTGTCTGGGTCTCTCCAGGATGTTTTATTCTGGCATATGAGTTGTTTCTTCTGGGAGGTTTTGTATTTTGTTGCTCAGTGATTGGCCATCTTTAGCTACTCTGGGTCTGATTTTTTTTTAACACTATATATTCTCAACTCCTTTTGTGTGAGGGACAACTGTGTAAGATTTTTTTCACAATTTGTGGGTTTTCTTTTTACTCTGTTGGAGATTTCTTTTGACAGGCAAAAACTTTTTAATAAGATGAGATCCCAGTTGTTGATTTTGGGAAGTATTTCCCATGCAGGTAGATTTTTGTTCATGAATTATCTGCCTACTCTGATGTCTTCAAGATTTCTACCTACTTTGTCTTCCAGAAGATTGTTTCTCTTTTAATATTTATATCTTTGATCCATTTTGACTTTTTTCTAGTGCATGGTGACAGGCATGTGTCTAGTTTTAGTTTTCAGCATATGGAAAGCCAGTTTTTCCAGCATCACTTATTAAAGAGGCTATCTTTCTTCCAGTGAACGTGTTTGGTTCCTTTGTCAAAGATAAGGTGGTTGAATGTATTTGTAGCTGTATTTTCTAATCTATTCCATTGATCTTTGGTCTGTTTTTATTCCAGTACTATGCTGATTTTATCACAGTATCTTTGGAGTATCATTTTGAGTCAGGGATTGTGATGCCTCCTGCCTTGCCTTTGTTGTCCAGAATTGCCTTTGTTCTTCTAGGTCTCTTCTGATTCCAGATGAATTTTAGGAATGATTTCTCTAGATCTGTGAGGTATGCTAATGGTATTTTAATTGGAATTGCATTAAATCTGTATAACAATTTTGGGAGAATGGCCATTTTCACAATGTTTGTATTTCCTATACATGAACAAGGAATGTCTTTCCATTTTCTGAGATCCTCTTCAATGCTACCCCCTGTGAGCTGAATGAGCATGTTGGCTTATTTTTGTCATGTTAACTTTCTGCTGTTGGTTCTTCACCTTTCCCCTCTAATTGTCTGCCATACTTAGTGGCTTTTTTCTGTTGGTGTTCTTGGAGTTGTAGTTGTTTTTATTTCTGTCTAGAATATCTTTCAGTATTCTTTACTTGGTTAATTTGGTGATCATGAAATTCTTCAGCTGTTCTTTGTCATAGAAGTATCTTATTTCTCCATCAATTTTAAGGGACAGTTCTACAGGGTACATCAGTCTGGGTTGGAAGTCATTTTCCTTTAGGATTTGAAATTCTTCACTCTATGATCTTCTTGACTTGTTTGTTTATGTTGAGAAAACTTCTGTGATTCTGATGGGCTTTCCTTTATAGGTGATCTGTCTCTTTTTTTTTTAACAGCTTTTAATATTCTATTCTTATATTTAATTTCTGGAATGTTGATTGTTATATGTCTGGGTGTAGATTTATTTTGGTTATGGCTAATTGGAGTTATATATTCTTCATTTATGTGTATATCAGTTTCCTTTCCTACATTTGGGAAATTTTTGGCTATTACCTTGGTAAATAGTCTTTGGATATCATTTGTGTTGTCATTTTCTTTTTCATTTACACCTAGCAATATTATATCATTTTCTTTATATTGTCTTGCAAGTGTTAAATTGTTATTTTCTGGTTCCTTGTTATTTTTAACAGATCTTTCCTTTCTTGTTCACTTGCTGCAATCTTGTCTTCTGGGTCTGAAAGTCTATCTTCACATTCATTCATGTGGTTTTGCCAGCTTTCAGTGGTATTTTTGATTTCCTGGATGTCTCCTTGAATCTGTTTCATGTATTCTATTGTTTTCTTTTGCAAGGCTTCCATCTTTTTGCAGGGCTTTTTTTAAAATTTTTTTTTTTAACTAGGTCTGCTTTAGATGTGTTTAGCATTTCTTTTATTATGTTTTTTTAATTCTTCTTTTATCTGAAAGATTATTTCTGATTTGAGTTCCTTTATAGCTTCATGGAGTTGCTTCTTTACTTCAGTTGCTATCATTTCAGAAGTTTCAGGTGTATGACTTACATATTTTGTTCTATGTCCATGTCTTCTAGGCTTGTTTGGGATGGGCTGGAGGTTTGAAGTTGCATTTTGCTCTTTCATTTTATCATTTTCCTGTATTCCCCAGTCCCCTAGTGGCACTCAGAGACTCCCCAGATAGGAGGTGTGCACTGAGTGGACCTTTAGCACTCCCCAGATGGCTCAACGAAGCACCCCAGCTGCTTGAGGTTACTGGGCAGGGCCCTACCAGGTTCTGAGTGGTGTAGTAAGGCTGAATGGTTTGTGGAGTATACTGGACAGGCTTTCAGCTCATGCTATGTTTCTTGGGGTCTTTGGGTGGTTCCAAGCAGAGACCTACTGCTGCACAGCTAGGTAAGGATTGCTGTGGTAGGCTTCAACTCACAGTGGGTAGCATCCTGGCTACCTGGAGGACACTTGGCAGGGCCCAATCAGGACCCAAGTGATGACCTAACAGTCCCGCAATGTTCAGGAATGCTGGGTGGGAGCCTACCAGGTTCCAGGCAGAGTCCCGTGGCTGCACAGCTAAGTAGGGATCTCTGTGACAGGCTTCAGCTCACACACAGTGGCTCCCTCTGTTCTAAATTGACCAGTCCTGTGGGGCTGCAGAGTGGACTTCAGAGCTAGCTGAGCTCTGTGACATCTGTTCCTTAAAGTTGAGGAGTCCTTAAGAAAACCATTATGACTGCAAACAAAGCTTTGGAGGCAAAGCTGAATTCTTTGAATATCATTCTTATCCTTATTTCCAAGTCATTCTATTGTTATCCATTTAATATGAGGACTTTCTATACTTTTTATCCCTTTATATGGAACATGAGGATAATTTACAATATTTAAAATATGCAATATCATGTTGTATAAATTTTTGTGAGACAAAATCTTGCTATGTAGTTCAGGCTAGACTTAAACTCATTGTGTAGCCCAGACTGGCCTTAAACTTGTAGTGAGCCTCCCGCCTCAGCTTCCCCGATGCTGGTATTACAGGCAGTTGCCAGCATGCTCAGCTTGGATCTTTCTATCATACTCCTTCTATAATTTTTTTAATATACAAGTGGTTCCCAATTTATGACAGTTTGACTTATAATTTTTGGTTTTAGAGTGGTGCAAAGCAATCTGATTTAGTAGAAACCATACTTTAAATTTTGACCTTCCCCTGTGCTAGCAAATATGTGACAAGAAAGCTTCTTGATGATGTACACTCTAAGGAGTGGCAGCTCCCAGCCAGCTGTGTGATCAGAGGGGGAAAGAACCTTGCTCTGTGATATACTGTGTTGCTGAACTATAGTAGTCAGTAGGTTAGAGATATCAACGTGTTTTGAGATATTGTCAATTTATGATGGGTTTATCAGGACATGACCTGGTTTTAAGCTGAGCAATATCTGTATATTCATGTTAGAACAAATAAACTGACCTTATTTTAAATTATTTTATTAGGTGACAGCATAAATAACCATTTTAAAGTGTGTCTTTACTGATAGGCAGTTAAATTGATTAATTTTTTTCCCTCTGAGATGGGGTCTTGATATGTAACCCAGGCTTCTCTTGAACTTGAGATCATCCTGCCTCAGCATACTAAATGCTGGCATAATGGGAAAGTGCTGTCTTGCCTGGCCTTAGATATTTAGCTCTTGTGAGAAGTGCTACTGCAGCCACTCCACAGTACACACTTCCTTGAACACATTATTTTTTCTCTAGGAGAGACAGCAGGAGTCATATTACTGGATTATATGGGGTGAAATTAAAAAAGGAATTAAAAATAATTTTAAAAATTTAAAAGAGGCTATGCCAATTTGCACTTCATAGTCTTAAGGAAATTAAAGAAATACATATTATATAGCTTTTAAAGCAAGGATATATTACTTAATTAATAAAAAATCCATAGAAGTATTGTAATTCCCTAGTGTCTCTAGCTAGTGGGAGACACTAGCTGGAATCTACTGATCCAGGCTTTCAGAAGGGAGTACCTACCCCTCACTGCACAGGAGGTGAAGTTAGCCTCAAACAGAAAAGACCAATGTTTATTCAGAGACTTAATTTCTGTCCCTGCAGCCTCTGGAACTTACCTGACAATGAAGAAAAGGTCATATTTTCATTAATGGGCACTCTATTTACAGACCTTGTGCAAGAGAAAAGCATCTCTGAGCTGTGTGAAAATATTGGGTGAGGAATCCACAGAAATGGAAATGCCCCCCTCTGAGATATCTATGAATGTAGAACATACCTGGAGACCTTAATGTGATTCTCTTGTTATCTTAAGCGAGGTTCTTCAAGAAAACACTAGTGCTTTAATACTCTTTCACAAGAGTCACGCTTACCAGCAGAGGGAGCCAAAGAGCTCTCCATGATTTCGGAACTGCAGGCTGACTCGGACTGTCAGTTTTTCCTTGCTCGTGTAATGGTGCAGTGCAGTGCAGGTAGTAATGTTTAAACTTTGCATCCAAAAGTAAATGCCATAGCTTTCATTTCCTTAAGGAGGTAAGATGAATTTATATATGGAATGATATATGCACATTGTGAACATAATAGAACAAAATCAATATGAGATTTTTGTATATAAAACACAAAATGATATAAGACCACTTCTCTGTCCATCCTTTTGTTTTCTCCTATTGTATTTCCTCGAAATAGTAATTTTACACTTTTGCTTCTTTTCATCTTCTTGTTATCTTATACTTTTTCATAGTCATAACAATTTGCAGATTTGAAAAGTACGGAAGGGCTCTGAGTTAAAAAGGTTTTTCTCTCCCGCTTGGTTCCCTAACCACCCACTTTCCTTCACTGTCAATAGGCAGATTATTGAATGCTCTGCCATAGGGATTCCATGTGATGAATCTTAGCAAATACAATAATTCTAAAAAAATCCCAATATATTCATGTTGTTGAAAATCCAAAAAGCTTTCTATTCAAATCCAGGTTTAAACCCTCCTGACAGAGGCAGTTTTGGTAATTCACTCCTCAGGTTGATATTTTGGAGGATAATATTCTTCACTGCTGAGTTAATACTAGAATCATTTCTTAAGTTTCACCTGATTTTCCTGCAGTTAGCTTCTTTTTATGTACTTGTCACCAGTTTTGCATATATATTGTCAGATTTGTCAGTTGCCAATTCCATTTCCCAGATGACCACGAGTCACATCCCATTCCCATCTGTCTTACCCTGAGCTGAGCTGCTTGGGCTTTAACCCTGCATGAAGAGGTCTTTCTCTCACTTATCTTTGCTATGTACCCTATGTAGGGTGTCCTCCAGGGTCCTAGTGTTCCCTATGTTTGGTTTATCCCCTATTTTCTGGAACTCATTGCCCAGGAACTTCCTGAGAAAGAGCAGTAGTATTTTGAGTTCCTTGAAAGTCTTACTATGTCTTAAGTCACAGTTGTTCTTCATCTCCTTTTTCTCCTCCTTCTCTTCCTCCATTTCCTTCTCCTTCACCTTCCTCTCCTCCTCTCCTTCCTCCTCCTCTGTGTCCTGAACTTCGCATTAAATCTTGGACCTGGTGCAGGCTAGGCAAGTGCTTTACCACTGAGTTACAACCTCACACTTTTATTTCATTTTTGCTAAATTGCTCAGGCCTTGATCTTGTGGTCCTCCTGCCCTAGCTTCCAGAGTAGCTGGAATTATAGGTATGTGGCACTCTCCTCAGTTTAATTCTTAATTTATATTTTAAGCAGATATATAGTTCAGTTAATATTTTTTTCTGCAGAATTTCTGCATTGTCTTTCAGTTTTTCCTGTTGTAATTCAAAAGTTTCATGGAATTCTGATTTCTGATCTTTTGTGTGGGATCTTCTTTCTTCCCAGAAGATTTGTTAGTGGAATTTTGTGGTGATATTATTTTCCTTTGGTCTTTTAAAAATTTGTTTTGCTGGGCTTTGAGCAGACCTTTTCACTTCATGACATGTTCTTGAATTTCTTCCCTTCAGTGTGATATCCATGGTTATATCCTTCTCTGAAACTGCCTGCTTGTGCTTACACCTCTCATATTATTTTGGTAGAACTGCAAAAGGAGAGGAGCCCCATTTAACCAGGAATCTCTGTCTTGGAACTTTCAGAAAGTTTATTGCAAGGGGAGCCTATGACTGATGTGAATCTATGGAAATTATCCCTCCAAATCAGAAACAAAATGCAGCAGTATCTATCTCTTAGTAAATACTGTGAGGGAAGTGCTTTACAGAAAGTCTGCTTCTCTTTGAACTTCATTCTTGTCTTGATGACAAGTGATTAGTGAGGAAAGGTCAAGAGATGGGTGAAACACAGGACTTGGTGACTGCTCAGATATAGAGAACATCAAAGACAGAATGAGGGGCATCCGGCCCTGGAGCTTGTACCCGTTGGAGCAGGTGAGTGGCCGGTATTTCGTTTCTTCAGCACCTTACTCCCCGTAACAATATCCTCTCAGTGAGGACTTCTCCTAACTCCAAGTACTAGCCTCCATGGCCCCTTCTTAGCCCCAGATTGAATCTCAGACTCAAGGCCACTTCCTTTCTCTTCTCTTCTGTCAACTTTAATTTCTCTCTTAAGCCTGTTTGACATCCATTGGTTCCTGCTTATGTAATAATTCTATAGTTTCTGAGCCTAGAAGTGTAGAGGAATTACTTGGGGGAGTTTTTAAAATATAACTGCTACCAGAAGCTCTGGTGCTAGGGTCTGGGATTGTGTATTATAAACACTGCTCTGCAGACACCCAGCCTGCTTTGGAAGCCACTGAGGATTTAGACCATTAGCATCTTCTTAGAGAGACCCTCATAGGGGGACACAAGTGGTGGCTTCTGTGGTTCTGGCTTTGACATATGGTCCTTCAGATGCCTTTCCACTTTGTTGAGGACAGTTGTTCAGTGGGTGGTGTGCCTGGAGAAGAAGCAGAAAGATCCTTTCTGTGCCAAGCAGCTATCACGTATGTATCACATTTTAAACATTGTTATTTAAAAGTTGGAGGATAAAATTGTGTATATTTGTGGGGTACATGATGTTTCCATGCATGCATACATTATATAACGTTCAAACGAGGGTGAATAACTATTTCCTTAAATATTTTTATTTACTCTTTTTTTTTTTTTTCAAGACAGGGTCTTGCTTCATAGTTCAGGCTTGCTCTGAACTCTGTGTAGTCCAGGCTGGCCTGGACTATTGACTCACAGTGATCCTCCTGCCTCAGCCTCCCGAGCACTAGTGCTGGGATTATAGGCATACACCACTGCAGCCTGCTACCATTTATCATTTCTTTGTGATGAAAAAATTCAAAATTTTCTAGCATTTTTGAAATATACAGCACATCATTGTTATTTGCTTTGTGCAGTATATTACACAATGACAAAAATACCAATGTATTTAATTGAACATATTTTGTGATTTAATTTGGCGATTGCAGTGATGATCAAGAAATGATTATTTTTAGAGAGACTGGGAGCAAAATGAAGGGAAGACAATCAGGAGCTGTTAAACTGCTTCTTGATAAAAGCAAACACGAGGGGGCAGCAAAACACTGTGTAGAGGTGTGCAAGCACAAATTCAGTAAGGCTCAAATACTGTTTTCCTGACAAGATATTGTTAAATATTGTTAAAACCATCTGCCTTGACGTCAGACCTGATTGATAGTCTAGTAATCTCTGTGCTTTGTTTTTCAATGTTTTTCTCCACACTGTCCCAATATCCCCCATTCTTCTAATAAAGATCCTTCGCATCCTGCACTGGACCCTCAGTTCGAACACAAAGGCCCCTGTAGAAACTCTCAGAGCTCCTTTCTCTCCAGTGCCCACTACCGTTGTTCCTACCACGCCATGCCTGGCTTCTGGGGAGAGGCAGCCTCAGCAGCTCATCTTGTGCATCTTGGGATGAGGAGCTGGAGGTCTCCGCCCACCAGGTCCCTCAGTTTATGTAGATTCAAAGACTCCTTCTCTCCTGTGTGACAGAGGCCTGAGAGTTCTGCTCAGGTGAGCCCCATTCACAAGGTTAGCTTGCGGGGACATTCTGTGAAGTCAAAGCCTAAATTTTGTTTGGCTAGATGTTTTATTCTAAATCACACAAATTTGTTTCCTCTGCTAACTCTGGGAATTATTACTCAGGACATCATAACTAGGACTTTTCATATTCCATCCAAGTTGGGAAAAAAGAAGACGTGCTGTGTTCTGTATCAAGGGCCAGATATAGTTGTTTCTGGCAAATGGAGCTTTTTGCTGGGACTCCTATGGTCTTGGTGCTCTGTGCTTTGGGGTAAAAGTTTTAACAGAGGTGTATTATTGGAGTATTGGTTATGATGTTGCTCTTCCATGAACCGTGTGCCCTTGAATGGGCCGTAGAACCTCTCATTTCCTTATTTACAAAATGAAATCATGCTAGAGAGCGATTCTACTTTTTGGAGGGGGTGCATGGTGATTTTCTTTATTTTTATTTGTTCACATTTTTCATTAGTGCATATTGGTTATACAGGTTAATAGGTTTTATTTTGACAGATTTGTACATGTACATGACACATTTAAGTCATTTCCCTTGTAATGTCCCCTTTGTTCCAATCTCTCTTGCACTTTCACATATTTTTTTGGGGGGGTTCCATGTATACAGTGTGTTTTGTCATATCCGTGCCCTCGTTACCCATCCTTACATCTCCTCTCCCTTCCCCTCTTTCCTCTTGTCTAATAAGTCTTCCACTGCTTTTTTTTTTTTAAAGACTCCACATATTACGGAGAGCATATATTTGTTTATCTGAGTCTGACTGTTTCACTCAACAAGACGATCTGCATACCTGTCCATTTTTTGTGAAAATAAAAAATTTAATCTTTTAAATTACAGAATTACATATCTATATATAATATATGTATGTATATATATATACACATATATATATAATAATACCTTGGCTTATCAACATTTTTTCTTGCAAACAATTTGTTTTGCAAACAAAAGCATTTGGCAAAATTATTTTTGTTTGTAAACTCTGCATTGAGTGACAAACGCAATTGCGGCCATCTTTCCCACACACAAACACAAACATAGGCATCTTTTCCAAAGTCATAGAACAACTTAAATTCGTGAACTGAGATATCTATATATCTGTGTATCTATATATGTCACATTTTCTTTACCCGTTCTTTGGTGATAGGCACCTCCACTGGTTCTCTGTCTTGCCATTGTATGTTGTGCTGCAGTAAACATGGGTGTGTAGCTATCCCTGTGATATGCTGACTTTAACCCCGTTGCGTATATAGCAGGGATGATACAGCTGGATGAGACTGTAGTTCTAGTTTTACTTGTTTGAGGACAAGTTGTTGATTTCTGTATCGGCTGTACTAAGCTTTGTGTGTTCTTTATATTCTAGATATCAATTCTCAGTCAAAAGAGTAGTTGACAATGATTTTTTCCTATAGGTTGTCTCTTCTTTCTCATTATTTCCTTTGCTGTGCAGAAATTTTAAAATTTGATGTAGTCCCATTTGCTGATACATGCTATTCTTTACTTTGCTATTTTTAATCATATTCAAGAAATCTTTGCCTGTATGGATGCTTTTAATTTTTTCCCCTATTTTCTTTTAACATTTTCAGAGTTTCAGGTCTAATACCTAGATTCTTGTTCAATTTTGAATTGACTTTTATACACTGTGAGAGAGAGATTTAGTTTCAATCTTTTAGTAACGAATATCTTGTTTTTGTTAAAAAAGTTGTCTTTTCCATAATGTATGTTTTTGCCTTCATTGTACAGAAAGAGACAGCTATAGTTGCATGGGTTTTTTTCTGTGTCTTTAATTTGCTTCATTAATCTACACACTTATTTTTGTGCCAGTATCATGTGGTTTCTGTTGCTATGGCTTTGTAGTGCAACTTGAAATTGGGTATTGTGATGCCTTTTGTCTTGAATCCTTGCTTAGAATTGTTTTCGTTACTCTAGTTGTTTTGTGTGTGTGTGTGTGTATGTGTTTCCATATGAATTTTAGGATTTTTTTTTCTACCTCTGTGAAGAAAGTCATTGCTATTTTGATGAGGATTGCATAGAGTATATAGCTCACTTTTGGTAGTACGACCATCAAAATAATATTAATTCTGTCAATACTTAACCATGGAGGTCTTTGCATCTTTTGTCTTTAGTATTCTGAAATTTTTATTGTAGAGATCTATCACATCTTCAGTTAGATTGATCCTTAATTATTTTATATTTTTCAAAGCTATCTCAAGTGGAGTTATTTTCTTGATTTCTTTTTCAACTAGCCCATTATTGGTATATAGAAGAGCTATTGATTTTTTAATGTTGATTTTATATCCTGCTTCTTTGCTAAATTTGTTTATCAACTCTAAAAGTCTTTGGATGGAATCTTTAGAGAGTTCTAAATATTGATTCATATAATTTGCAAACAAGGATAATTTCACTTCTTTCTTTCCTATTTGTATCTCTTACATTGCTTTCTCTTGCCTGATTGCTCTAGCTAAAATTTGAAGAATTATATTGAACATGAGTGGTAAGAATGAACATCCTCACCTTGTTCCTGATTTTATAGGAAATGCTAGCAAGTTTTCCTTATTCAGAATGATGTTGGATGTGGGCTTGTGGTATGACCTTTACTATTTTGAGGAAAGATCGTTCAGTACCTAGTTTCTTCAGGGGTTTCCATGATGAAAGATCAAATTTCATTAAAGATATTCTCCTGTGATTTTTATCCTTGGTTCTATTTATGTGGTGTGTTACATTTCTTGATTTGCATGTGTTGAACCATTCTTGCATCCCTGGAATGAAATCAAATTGATCATGATACATGAAACATGTTTTGGTTTGCAAGTATTTTATTAAAAACTTTTATATGTATATTTATCAAAGATATTGGTCTATAGTTTTTTCTTTAGTGTGCTCTTCTTCAATTTTGGTATCAGACTAACATTGGCCTCATAGAATGAGTGCAGAAGCATTTCTTGCTTTTCTGTATCTTGAAATATTTTGAAGAGCATTGCTGTTAGTTCTTCTTTAAAGGCCTGTTAAGATTCAGCAGAGAACTCATCTGATACTAGACTTTTCTTTGCTGGGAGAATCTTATTACTTATTCAATCTCATTGCTTGTTAATGACCTATTTAGGTTTTTAATATCTCTTTGTTCAGTTTTTGTGGTCATGTTTGTGTAGGAACTTCTCCATTTTTTTTAGATTCTCCAACTTATTAGGATATAAGTCTTCCAAGTAGTCATTAATAATTCTTTAAATCTCAGTGGTAACAGCCCCATTTAATTGTATTTTTTATGTTATTTGGGTTGTCTTTCTCTCTCTCTCTTTCTTTTTTTTTTTGTTTAGTTAAGGGTTTACCATCTTGTTTATATCTTCAAAGAACCAACTTGTTTCATTGATCTTGCGTATTGGTCTTTTAGTCTCTATCTTATTCATTTCAACTCTGATCTTTATTACTTATTTTCTTTGATTGGATTTGGTTTCAGTTTGTTCCTGTTTTTCTAGAACCTTAAGATGCATTGTTAGTTTTTTTTTTTTTTGAGATCTCGCTGATGTTTTAAAAATGCCTTTATTGTGTCCTGGAGATTCTAGTATCTGGTATTTCCATTTTCATTTGATTCCAGAAATTTTAAAATCTCCTCTTTGATTTTTTCAATGAACAATTAATTATTCAAAAGTAAATTATTCAATATTCATATGTTTGTATAGTTTCTCTTGCTGGTGATTTCTATTTTCATTCCATTATAATATAAGATGCAAGAAATTATTCAAATTTTTTGTATTTGTAAAAGTTTGCTTTATGATCTACAGTATATTCTGGGGATTGTTCTATGAGCTTCTGAGAAAAATGTGTATTCTGTAGTTGTTGGATGAAAGGTACTATAGACATCTGTTAAATCCCTTTGGTCTTGGTATAGTCTAACTCCAATGATGTTTTTGTCAGGATGACCTATCTATTTTTCAGTACTGAAGATCTCTAGACCTCTATTATTATTGTATTGGGCCCTATGTGTCCATTTATGTTGAGTTGTATTTGTTTTGTGAAATTGAAATATACATATGATGCTTGGTGTATACATATTTACAATTGTTATATCTTTTTGGTAAGTTTTTCCCTATATGTGTATATATATATATATATATATATATATATATATATATATATAGTTTCATCTGACTAATTTTATCTTGAAGTCTGCTTTGTCATATACAAGTATAGCTATTCCTGCTTGCTTTTCCAGGTTCTGTTTGCATTGGGTATTTTTTCATTCTTTCACTTTCAGTGTGTGTATATCTTTGCTAATGTGGTGTGTTTTTTGGATGCAGTAGAGTTGGGTCTTATTTGTAAATCCAATCTGCCAGTCTTTATGTTTTAATTGGAGAATTAAGACCATTTACATTCAGAATTATTATAGAAAGTATGTACTAATTTCTGTCATTTTGTTTTTCTAATATTTAATTCTTTCTTAATTCTCAATAGCTTGATTATTCTTCCTCTTCTATATATAGAATTCCTTTAAGTAATTTCTGCAGTGCTGGGTTAGTGGTTATGAATTTTTTCAATATTAGGGAAAGCAAACAGACCACTGAGTTCTGTGCTCAAAGTAGACATCGAAGGGAAGCCTGACCTTTTAAGAACCAGCCCCCTCAGAAAACCACATGTGATTGGCCTGGCTTCTCACCAGAGAGGGTGGGACAACTGTGACCTCCACAATTAAAGCTTACTACTACTTAACCTTCTCGAGGGTCTGTAACTATTTTCCATCAAGACTGTGACCATTTCTTGTGGGCATCTCCCAGTCAGTCATGGGAGTAGGGTGATTCCAGAGGACCTGAAGTGTGGTTATTCTGTGACTTCTGATTCTTAGAATAGCTAAAGCTTAAACAATAAACTCCTTTCCAAAATGGCTCTTGATTATATCACTTCCAAATAGTGCCAGCGCTACACTGGACTTCTCCATCTCTTGTCTGCTAGGTGGAAACATCATTTTCAGAGTAAGACCTTACACAGTATTTGTGACTTACAGTAACTATGGGCTTTTTTGGAGGCCAGTACCCACCGGTCTGTTATTTATCCCTGGAGATGCTGGCCCTTTCCAGGTTTATTCTGTGTTTTTGGAGTCGGATACCCTTCCCCAGAAGCCAAGGTTAGTGTTCTAGACAGTTTATTTCTTTTATCTACATTATCTTCAGTTTTTCTGTGATACTTAGCTTTCCTGTCTGCTCCTTCTTGGTTTCTAGGGCTATTCTCTTTCTCTACACTAAGTTGTTTTCCAGGTGTCTTTGATTCTAGCTTCTAAAGAGGATATGATTTGCTGCCAGCTTTCATTCTGGCATTTTAACATCTTATCCTGGAAAGTGGCTCTTAATCAGAAGTGTACCTCTGAATCTGATGAGCAAGTAGAGCCTCAGGCTTCATCCTCTCCTACAGAATTACACACACACACACAAACACACACACACACACACACACACATTTTTTGGTGGGGAGTGGGTGGATCCCTGGAATACATTTGAATGTGGAGGTGGTGAAAAGGGTTCTCAATCGGTTGTCTGTGGATGATTTTGGTTTACTCCCCAAGACATGGACATCAAGTCTAGATCGCTGCTAGTATTCCTTCTAATATTCATCCATCCATTCACCAACTTACCAAAAATTCATCAACAATATGCTGAAGTAAAGGTCTTTGTTAGTCCATTTCAAATTCTGATCCAGTAAAAAGTTTCCTAGAGGATTATGTAAACTAACAAAATGCACATAAACAAGTTTCTGTAGGTTCCCATTAGTATATAATAGGAACTTGGTTAGGCTACATTTTGTATCATTTCTTGTTTATTTTCTAAGTTTCAGTGACTTGATGATATTTGATAAAATGAACCTCTCTAAGACATAGGACCCCAGAAGTGAGTGAAAGTGAATCACATAACTGACTTATAGGTGCTCTAGAAAGAACTGGAAGTCCCATCACCAGTAGCTGTTGTGCCGCTTACTTGGCAGGACATTGTTGGTGAAGAGGTCGGCAAAATGCCTTGTTTCCTTATCTTTACTAATTGCTATTCACTGGGGGTTATAAAAATATATGGCTGATTTCTTGGAATAAAGATTGGAATTACATGAAATAATGTATTTTCCGTCCATAAACCTTGATATGAATATTGCTTTTTTACCAGGAAAGAGTGGTGGCATTTTTCCTCTTATCTACTACTGTTAACGGTTGAAATAGAGTAGGTTAGTTTTTCCATGAGCCATAACACCTTGTGTTTTATGTTTGCCGCCTCAAGCAACCCTTCTTCAGAGTTGCCGGCCTACAGCATCCATCTCATTCACTCAGAAAGTGTATCCTGTGGTCCGAAGAGCCCCAGCTGAAGCATTCCCATTATAGTTGTTTACTTTCTCTGTAAATGTAAGGTTTTGTGGTGAACTGTGACTTTGGAGATACAAAAACTCCATCTTGCTTTATTTGGGATTTGTTTCCTAAGACAACACAGCAAAGTCAGCCTGAGAAGCATGGACTTAAGTGCACTCTTCATTGTCTTCCGTATCCTTCCTGTAAGGCACTGGGCTTTCACATCTCAGGCCTTTGTGAAAATGAAGTGAAGAAAATAAATACATGCTCCACTTAAACTTATTTGATTTTAACAGATATGTTACTTTGTCAAATTGCCATCACAGTTTCAGGAGACTTACTTTGGATTACTACCCCAAATTGTTCTTTAACCAACAGATCTCCCCCTGAGCAGATGTACCATCCATGCTTTAGAAAGTGCTGCTCTGGGGGACCTCGCTGGCAGCCTCCAGTCCTGGGCCCTCCAGCTTTGACTGTGGCAAGACACCCACTCTGCACCCGAGTCTCTTTGCTTGTAGAAGAGGGATCATGACAGTGCCCACCCCTCTGATCTGTGGAGCATCAAGGGGCCAGTACATTTACCTCTTAGAGCGGAACATTGTTATTATTATTGAAGTGTGAGTCTCAATGTACAATCCACTCCTTATGCCACAGGCTATTTGTATCCCTGGAATAACAGCAGAGCCAGGAATAAGGAAAGAGATTTTGGGCTGCCTGCCTTCTGCGCTTTGCATTCTATAGCAAGACTTTCCTTTTCATACAAATACTCATTCAGGTGAGTTTTCAACTTGGAACTGCAAACATTTCAGACTTTTCACTTTTTCTTTTTGTTTTGCTTGGAAAATGAAAATCTACCAGCCAATCTGTTTATCTTCTTCTTTTTTTTTTTGGCTAGTTTCTTTCTAGTTAAAATATACAAAAATTTTTAGACTCAGAATGGGAGTGGGATGTTTAGATCTAAAATAAATTGTTTTATCAAAACTAAAAACAAATGTTTCATTTAATCTGCGAACTTTTTCTTTTAGAAATCTCAAATTGTCTTTTAAACTAAGAGTACTAGTTCTTTTAATGAGTGTGAATAACCTTATTTCTGGGTGATGTTTTATGTTTTCATATATTCTAAACCTAGGGCATATTACTGAGATGCTTTAAAGCATCTCATTGTATCATTCTTATCCAGTCATCAGCCAGGCTGGAATCTATAGCACAAGCAGGCTAAAAATTACTATTTTACTATTTTCCATCAGAACTTGGCCTCATGTTTGCATTGAATTTTTTCTAAAATACAACAAGAACAACAACAACAAAAAAACTGGGTGAGAGTTTTCTGTTTGTGCTGTGAATCCTATTTCTCTGCTGGCTTCTGTTTTGTTTAGGAGTTGCTTTTCACAGTGTTTTTGACTTAAGCAAAAAATAAATGCTGTACAGTATTTATTTCAGAGTTTCACTGTCCCATTGAATCCTTTAGAAAAAGTTGGCTGGACAAACAATTGATCTTTGTCTGTATACTTACAGAGTAAATAGACCACCATAAATAAAGTACATTACCATTACTCTCAGCGATTGTGTTTTTCTATGGTGGTGCTTCACCTGAGGATGCTAGTCTTTATCTGCTCATGAGTTTTAAAAGGCTAAATGAATGGCCAGACTCTCCATCCTTCCATGTGAATTCTGGAGATGACTGCTTTGCTATGGCTTTTGCTTCTGCTGCAGATCTGCCTGGGCTCCATGTTTATCCTTCCTGAATTGCTGACTGCTCCATTCCTTAGAGTCCTGACTGGGCAGTTGCCAGGCTCTTTTCCTGGATGAACTTGAGGCTGGTGCACTGTCCAGTCTGAGCTGTTCTTTGTCCAGTGTGGATCAAAGCAGCAAAGCAGTTTTTACTTTTTCTGGATCCTACCAAAAGGCCTGATTTGTGGGGACAGTGGGCTAATGATGCTGTTGGTTTTTTCTGTCTTTCCCTGAGACAGCTTAAATACATGCATGTAGCTGACAACACCCATTAAAACAAAGCCCTACAAATTTTTCTCCTCATTGTATAGATTTGTCCAGGCTTATTATATAAATGTAAATAATGATTTTAATTAAGTGGTGTTTTTGGTATAATATGGCAACCAATTTGTGGTACTGAAATTTTTTTTTCAAGTAGCTGTGAAAGACTGATGTAAATATTTAAACTACTTCCATTGTAGTGATTAAAAATATTCATTTGAAGTGGATAAATATTTCTTTTCAGGCTCTTATGAATGGGGTATAGGGTCATGCCAGCATCCTATCAAAAGAAAGTCACCTGGCATATGTGCTCCAGGCTCACTCTCCTCCTTTTCGAGATCTTGAGTCAAACACATTTGGTATTTTCACTATGTCCTTTATTTCTCTTGTCAACTCATATCTATATTCCATTCCTTTTACTCTCCATGTTTCATTTTGATTTATGTTCAAGTTCACTAACTAATTCTTTCTTCAGTTTTCTCTTACTTGCCAGTATCTAGTACATTGTTTTTATTTTGCTTATTTTGTTTTTCAGTTCCCGAATTTCGCTTAGTTTCCTTCCCAAATCTGCAGTGTCACTTTTTAACTTTTCAGTTCTTGTTCAGATTGTTTGTCTTTGTTTTGATTTCTTTTAATACACTGATTAATCATGATAGTTTTATTATGTGTCTAGGAATTTCATTGCTTGGAGTCTGAGTGTATCCAGCTCTGGTATCATCTGTGCTGCTTGTGCTTATGTTCTGTTTCTTTGAGGCCTGAGTATATTTTATTGTGTGTTGGGCATTGTATTTGAAAAAAATAACTTGTAGAAATATATAAGGCCTAAAATTATGTCTTTCCCAGAGAGGACTTTCTCTGGCTTCCATTAGGAACCTGGAGGTGCTCTCCAGGATCATGTTAATCTAATTGCAGGATCTGAGGCTTTGTGGGCTACCCAAACAACTTACAGTCAGGCTATGGATGGAAGTCGGTTTAATTCCTGTTTCCACTGACTTCTAGGATACGGTTCTCAGGAAACCATCCCCAAGGAGTAGGGGTTCATTGGAGGTCCCTTTTAGTGGAGAATATACTGCTTTTTCCCCTGATGTTCTTATAAGGTGTTAAAGGTATTGCTCTGCTTTTTACCTGCATGTTCAGGCAAAGGTAGCCCCAGATGTGGGCTCCATCTCCCTGAATTTCAGTATTTTAGTAGATCATTGCCAAGTGATCCTCATTTTCTTGTTAATCATTTTATTCTTTTATAAAAACATATTCATATAGTATATCATCTCACTTCTGAAAGTTGTGTTCAGTACAAAGTAGTCTGTTTTTAATAAGGCAGATCTTTAAAGGCTACTGCAGCTGGTTTCTAAAAAGAAAAAAAAAATTCAGCCACTTGTTATCAATTCCAAGCCCATCAGGAGTCAGTCCTGAGCCCACAAGAGCTCTCCAGTGATACAAATCCTCACTGCAACAAAGGAAACCCTCTGCCTGAAGATCTGTGGTCCTGTATCACATACACTAACAAAATAAAACTTGCATGAGAATAGCACTCTCATAGTAGTACACAGTTACACTCTCCCTGGGGTGCCCAAATCCCTGGCATGTGAATTGTGAGGCAAGGGCCTGGTGGTTTAGAGAAAGAAATAAAACCTCCCACTCCAGACCTGCCCTGGATCTCAGGCATAGTGAATACCTACGTCTATCCTGCTTTGTGACAGGGCTTATACGTAGCTTGTATGATTCTTTCCAACTGTTGTTGTGTTTATTCCACTGGTTTTCACACTTTAGCATGCATGAGAATCAGAGCAGAGCTTGTTACGATGCAGATTGCTGACTCAACCTTGAGTTTCTGATTAAGTGCTTCTGGCAAGAGACTAAGAATTTGGATTGCTCAGAAGTTTCCATGTGATGCTGCTGGTTTGAAGACCACACTTTGAGAATTCCTAATCTACTTTATTCTTTAGATTATGAATGTTTTGAAGATAGAGACTGTAATTGACTGCCTTTGGGCTTTCTCATTATTTAACTCAGTGACATAGAGCCTACTAACGTAATATTCTCAGGCTGAATAATTCAGGCTTTGTTGCTGCTTTCCATCTTGGAACTTCCCTGTGTAGTGTTTCATGGTAGGTCTTTCTCCCATGGTAAACGTCATAGGATCCCTGATTTGAAGGTTTTCTTTACTCCAGTTGTGCAAAGACAGCTTCAAGATCATTAACTACTACTGAGACACTTTCCTCTTGAGGCCAGATCTTCAGTTTTGTTCTGAGAAAGGACCTCCCTTTAATAAACAAATGTAAGTAGAGGTAGATCTTAATTGCTAGACATCAGAGGTGGTTAAATTCAATGTAATCTCATAAGCAAGGGAGTATGGAGTCAGGAAGAGAAGCATAATGAATGGGAAGATAAACAGTTTAACAATGAGATGGAGAAAGAACCCTTAGAACCCGAAGCAGGCAGCTGTGTGACATCTGGGTACCATCTGAATGCGTCTACTATTAAATTTACTGTCCTCAGGTGATGGATAGAGAAAGACTGCCCAATGGGCTATGACAGTGAAATAGTTAGAGCCTTTCTTTGGCACTTGGTGATCTTTTGGGGGGGGGGCTGATATTAGAGATCTACTCTGTCTTATAACCTGGTAAGTGATTAGACAGCAGAATGTTAATGAATGAAGGGCATTTCAATTCAGTTAAGTTCAACAAATGATTGACTACCTGCCACATGCCTGGTATTTGCAACCATTGGAAAAAAAAAGAAAAAAATGCAACACAGTCTCTCTGTCCTTTCATTCTGACTGTGGAAAGGGTGGGCAAATGGCAAGAATGAGTAAGTCAGTCAATGGTGAACTTTTACATAAAAATTGGAACATTTTAGACAGTGGCAGAGAATGCTACAAATTACAGTAGTGCAGTGGAAAGCAGGATGTAGGGTCACCCATTCTATCACAGAAAGGATTTTTGGAGCAATGAGAAGGGGCTATTTAGCAGTGCCTAGGCTAGCTGGTAAGTAGTGGATGAGGGCTGCGAGCAGAATTCCCAAAGGTCATATAATGGAGGTTGTGGTTGAGTTGAATCTTGAAGCCCAAATTGTTGTGTTTTCAGTTGAGAACCCTGAAAATGAAGGGGAAGGGGTTGTAAAAAGAATTAAGATCAATTATGTACATGTATCAGCCCCCCCCCAATGAATGTAATCATTATGCACTCCACACATGTACTAATAAAAATAAAAAAATTTAAAAATAACCCTTGAAAAGAGCAGTGTCACAAATGACTACTGGTGGAATTTAAGGTGTGACAACCCTTGAGCGTGTGTATGGAAAAAGCTTCCAAATTATACTACGTTGGATGGCTTCCTCTAGAACTTAATAAGTATCATTTACAGAGGCATCAGATGTCACTTAAGTGGCTCACCATTCTTTATTTCAGAAAGAAGGTTAGCTGATTTTCTGAGAACTCTTAGAAACAGAGAAACAGCTCACCCCTCTACCTCAGTCTCTCTGTTTCCCTTCAATCCTCACCCCAGTACAAAGGAAGTAAAACTTATCTTTGAGCCAAAGTTGTAACAAGGTCAATTTCAGGTTGGAAGACAGATAATCTCCTTGTAGAGCTCTCAGTGTCTAGACAGAACTAAACACTTTGTATTAGAGCTAAATGATGTCTAAGTTGGTGTCCCCTCACCTTGTATTTGCCCCTCCTCTTCCCTTCATTGCTAAGTTTCTTTCCCAATTATCTTGCCTGCATTTACTTTCTCACCTGCTGAGAGCATATTCTCACAATAGAATAATTGCATAGCTGTGGCTTATATTTCGGAACTACCTTGGGTACAGTTTGTTGCAAATAAGGGCATTTACAATCGCTGAGAGATGTTGAAATAGTCCCAAAATAACAGACATGCAAATGCCTTGCCTGATTAGTTGCTACTTATTAAAACATACGGTTTAAGGATTGAGTTGTCAATTTTATGTTTCCGTTAAGTACTGTATGGTTTTGTATAATGAGGCAAATTGCTGAATACTGATGTTTATAGAGTAGTCAAATCTGTGGATTTCAGAGGCACAGACCATGAATTTTTAACTCAGTTTCAAGTTAAAATTAGCCTCTTGCATTATGTATTTTCAATAACATTTGTTCCTGCAAGGATTGAGCTCTGTTTCCCTTGTTGGATTATACCTCAGTCTACTGTCCTTGACCTTGTAGTAAGAGATATTTTCTCAGTGCAACCCAAGAGGGAAAGGTTTAAGGGTTTCTTTTCAAAGGTTTTACGCTAAAATCAAGCCTTGAGTTGTGTTGAGTTGTGGTCTTGAAAAAATTATGTTGAAGCTGTAACATCCAACATGTTAGAATGTGTCCTTATTTAAAAATAGGTTGGTTGTGGATGTAATTAGTTAGGAGGTAATTAGTAGTTAGTTAAGAGGACATTATCCTGGAATGGCTGGGCCCCTAATGCAATATGATGGTGTCCTTCTATGAAAATGGCATGTGAAGACAAATACACAGGGAGAATGCTATATGAGGATAGAAAATGAGAGGGACACATTTGTTAAAAAGAGAAGCTTTTGGCTCATATGTTATGACACTGGCTATTTCAGACTATTATTCATTTAGCCTAGGGGTTAGGAGTGAGGGAAGAAGGGATGCCTGTACTTCTGGTCCTACTACTAGAAGACAAGAGTGGGGTACAACCTGCCTGTTTATTACTATTTTCTTAATTGTTGCTATGTTTTATTATTGTTATGGCTTGTATCTAGATGACCACCTAAAGCCTCATGCATTCAGAGGTGGGGCTTTTCTAAAGTGGCTGGGTCCAGGATGTGTGAATGTGGATTAAGTGTGCAGTACTAAGATTAAAGGTAGGTGGTACTAGATTGGTCCATTGATGAGTCTAGTGTAGTATTGGGTGTGGATAATGGGAAGCCCCATGTTTGGGTATGGGTGGTACCACCCAAAAGTTTGTAGCCTGGCATAAAGAAAAAGGGAGTCTTGCTTCTGCTTCTGCTTACTGCTCTGCTGTCTCCTGCTCAGTGCCTTCTGCCTATTACACTGTGAACTCTTTCTCCTTTGTGATCTCTAGGATTTCCCTGTGCTGCACCATCCCGCCTTGGAACTGGCCAACTATGAGCTGAAACCTCTATAAACTGTGAGCTAAAACAAACATTTCTTCCTTTAACTTTGGGTGTCAGGTATTTTGTCTCAGCAATAAGAAAACTAATTCAAACAATCGTGGTAAAAACATAACATTTATCTTATTTATTTATTTATTTGGGCAGTATTGGGAATCAAATCCAAAAGCACTGTGCCACTGAGTTATACCCCAAACTTTCCTGTCCCACTCCTTTTTAAAATTTTGAGACAAATCTCACTAAATTGCCCAGACAAGACTCAAATTTGTGATCCTCCTGTTTTATCCTCTCTCAATGCTGAGATTACAGATATGTATCATCAAGCCTTGGAGATATTATCACCATAACCATTTGTATGTATAGTTCAGCAGTGTTAGTTACATTCATATTGCCATGCAACCAGTTTTCATTTTGCTAAACTGAAACTTTATACTCATGTAACAATTACCCATTTCCCCTTGCCTATATCTGATAATCCATTCTATTTTCTCTCTTTATGTTTTGATAACTCTAGTTACCTCATATAAATGGGATCATTCAATATCTATGTTTTTATTTATATAAAGAGAAACAAAAGCATGTAAATGTTAGAGGTAATACAGAATTCCAAAAAAAGAGATAAACAATAAGAAATCACTAGTTAATAAATTACATATTGTCCTCCTAAAAATAGTTGTTCAAGTTACAAAATTAAAGCATACAAAGTAGATAGTCAAACAGTGAGAGTGTAAACAGCTACGCATGCATGAATCTCTACATGTATTTCTATCCTTTCTGTATTAGAGGGAAAAATAAAACTTAGCAAGACAAAACAAAACAAATTCCTATAAAAACATGAAACCAAAAAGTCGTATAAAACCACAGTACAAGGTGATCTATAATGATTACTGTGTTGTTTCTTATTATCTTCAATAGAATGTTTCTATCATCAGACATAATTGAATATAGCAGTATAATTGAGTAAAGTAGTACATAACAATATTAGTAAAAATAAAACATTGTAGACAGTATAAAACTTCAAAGGCAGGTAATAATCAAACCAGAGTGGATATTCTAGTGAATCTTGTCATCTTAAATGCAGTTGCCTATACTCTCAGACTTGATGCTATCAATCATAACAGCTTTGAATAAAATCTATCAATACAAAACTGTGATCTAACAAACAAGATTTGATTATGATCAGTCATGGTACAACAGTGTAGGTTTTACAGAGATTTAGATTAAGTTAATGGGAAATTAAGGATGATTACCATACTATATCCTGTTATTTTCGGGATTGCTGTCTGTGCCCTCAAATCTAGTACAGGTACAATGACTAGAACAGAATATAATCCATCTAAGCAGAGTAGTGTGAGTAATGTGGGTTTTAAATCCTGGTGCACTATTAACAATGTAGCATATCAAGGCCATCTATGTTAGAGTTTCTAGTTATCCTTCTCTGCCTCATTTCTGCTATGCTATTTTTCTGCCTTTGTTTGTCTAGTTTTCTCTTTCATTCTACTGCCTGCCCCACTTATTGAGGCCTTTCTGCCACTGTTCCTAAAATCCTGGTATTTTTTTCTCTCTCTAGAATGTCCTTCAGTATTCTCTGTAGGATTGGATTGGTGGTCACAAACTCCCCCATTTCCTTTTTGTCATGGAAGCATCTTGTTTTTCCATTAATTTCTAGTGACAGTTTTGCAGGGTACATCAATCTGGGCTGGAGGTTATTTTCTTTCAGGGCTTGGAAGACTTCACTCCAAGCTCTTCTTGATCTGATGGTCTGTGTTGAGAAGTCAGCCATGATTCTGATGGGCTTACCTTTATAGGTAATCTGTTTCTTTTCTCTGATGGCTTTTAATATTCTGTTTTTATATTGAATTTCTGGTGTCTTGATTATTATATGTCTGGGTGTAGCTCTGTTTTGGTTGTAGGTGACTGGAGTTCTGTAAGCCTCACATAACCAAATGTCATTTTCTTTTTCCATGCTTGGGAAGTTTTTCTTAATTATTTTCATGAATAGCCTTTGTAATTTGCCTGTATGTATTCCTGCTTCTTCATTCACATTTCTTATTCTTAAATTGTAGATTTTCTTGTCATCTTCTAGCCTTTGTATTGTTACTGCCTGTTTCCTTGTTGTTTTTAAGAGATCTTTCCTTTCATGATCACATACTGCCAACTTGTCTTCAAATTTTGATAGTCTATCCTTAGTTTCTTTTAAGGCATTTTCCAGATTTCAATGGAGTTTTTAATTTCCTGGTAGTCTCTTTGAATCTGCTTCATGTATTCTGTATTTTCTTTATATTCTTTATTGAATGTTTCTCTCCTGTTTTTGTATTCCTCCCTTCTTCTGTCTGTATCATCCTGAGAGATGCTTCCTGAGAGCATTTCTTTTATTACTCTACTCATATCTTGCTTTACCTGATTTATTATTTCAGTTTTGAGCTCATCTACAAGGTCCTGAAGATATCTCTTAATGTCCATTGAAGCCATGTCTGATGTTGTGTGTTTGCTGCCCTCAGTCTCCCTTGTTTTTCCTTCTCCTGGATCAGTGCTCTCAGGTTTCTGGGCTGAGGTCCTCCTCCTCCCTCTCTCTCCTATCATGGCTCTGGCTTCCTCCACACAGGTTACAGTGCAGGTCCCAGCCCCCTCCCCTGTTGGCCATGTGTCCTCCGAAGCACGCTGGCAAGGGAAGTCCACCCTCTCCTGGCTGCTCTTGTCACTGAAGTGTAAGCAGCGGCTGTGTTTGCCTACCCCTTTCCACTGGGCCAGCCAAACTTCAGGTACCTTCACCCGGTTAGTACTTGCTAGGTGCAGGGAATCAATTTGGGATGGCTCATTGGGTCCTGGCCAGGGGTGCGGCCCAGTCCAAGCAAATCCCACAAGTCTGCCCTTGGGAGGGAGGAACTAACTGAAGTCACTGTTGCTCCCAGTCCAGGCTCCTCCTGCCCGAGTCCAACATGTCGCCCATTTGGTTGCACCCTTCCCATGGGAGGGGTCTCATTCCCAGCACTGACCGTGCATTAATGAAGGTCCCTTCACTGGCTCTGCTCTCTGTTGGGCTCACCAACCCCTGACTTAAGTGCTGCTGTGCTTCCTGTGAGTGGTGGCAGGAACAAGTTTGGGCAGCTCTGCCTGCAGGCGCAGATTCAGGCCTTTGCAAACTTGGCAGGTCACCGCGAACGAAAACGCTGTGTCCCATAATTTTCAGCTGTTTCAGTTGTAGTCCCTAGTATTTGATGAGCTTTTTTACATTTAATTTCTTCCTGTGTCAAGAGGATCCATCTCCCTCTGTCTGGGTCTCTCCAGGGTGTTTTATTCTGGCAAATGAGTTGTTTCTCCCAGGAGGCTTTGTATTTTGTTGCTCACTGAAGGGCCATCTTGTCTTCTCTCCATTCAATATCTATCTTTTTGTAACTGGTTTATTTTGCTTAGTAGAATGTCTATAAATTCCATGTTGTACCATATCATAATTTCATTTCTTCTTAAGGCTAATGGAGCAGATAGACATCTTCCCCCTCCAAGTGTTAGGGATCAAACATGGGGGCTTTTATACACTAGACAAGTAAACAAGTAAATAAAAATTTGGCCACCAGCTAGAAAATTCTTAAAGACCTGGACAGCACACATGTAGGGGGCATGTAGAGGGCACTTAATGAATATTCATTTTCTGATTTTAATTTTTCTAGTAATGCTTCTTAAAGGCTTTTGTATATTCAGGTCTTCAAGTTTCAATGTGGCAGGACAAATTATATTCACTGCGGACATGATGAAGGAGAAAGCTGGTGCAGAATATTATACAAATGGTCTCTTTTCTTGCTGGCCTTATAAGAACAATGTTCATTCAAAGTTTGCATAGTGGTTCTCCATATGAGTGGGTCTGATTTTCCCTCTTATTTCCAGGAACATTGGGCAATGTGTGTAGGTATGTTTGGTTGTCTTAACTTGGAGAGGGTGCTGCTGGCATCTAGTGGGTAGAGGCTGGGGATATTGCTACACATCCTCCAATAAACTGGACAGATACTACAATGAAGGATTATCCAGTCCAAACGTTAATGGTGGTGACATCAAGAAACTCTTAACACAGGGACAAAATTCAAGAAGGTCACATGTACATGGAAGCTTGACCAATTAGGAACTTCTAGTCATCACACAGTAATGAATCTCCTCTTTAAGAAAGCCTGCCATACTCCAAAATAGAACAACCTCCATCTACGTCAAATACTCAGATTGATACAAAAGATCACATCAACAGGAGCTTTTTTTTACCTAAACATCATTTGTCAAAACACAAAGCCCTTCAAACAGCTGGCGCTGAGAAAGTGCAGTCTCTGCCGTGCTCTGGGAGCCCCAAGCAGGACACTTCATGCTAACGTAAACAGGATAAGCTTTTTCAGCTGCAGCCTGTTTATCAGGAACCTAACAGGGTAAACAAGGTTGTTCAGTTTAAGTTAGTGCACAGTAATCATCACTGTGTTTCTTCCATTTGCTAGAAGCAACAACTGTGGGGGTGCATGGGAGGGCCAAAGGTCACTGGTGTTGAAAGTCACTGCAAGCTGGGCTTGCCAAATGGTTAGAAGGACTTTGGAGTTTGTTCCCAGGGGACAAAGAACTCTGTGATGACTAACTCCTCCCCTAGATGAAAAAAACAAATTAAAAGTCAAGGAAGCCATCCCACCACTGCCTGTGCTGAGGACAAGTGGAATCAAACTCTTAGGGTCCTTTTTAGGGCTGTACATCAGCATACAGTGGTTGAGCTGCAAATGGAATATGGCTGATTTGCCTATTATTTTGTTCCCCATAGTGGAGAAAATACAGATAAAAATTGTACAAAGTTTTCTGTTTGCCACATTAGAATCTCACCTACAGAACAGCAGGGAAAGAACCAAAGCTTTTAGTAGTAAGAGAAAATACAGGCCTGCACACCATCCCTTGGAGATCCTATAGTATCCTAATTGAAAGTAGATGCACTCTGTTGTGATAATTGTAACTATACTTCAGTGGCAAGGGGATCAGATGCTTGTCTTCTTTTTGGTTGAGGTACAGAAAAATTGTGCTTAAGTATAGCAAATGCCTCCCAGAGAAATACAAGTGGGTTTTCATCTGGAGAGTCCAATTTCAATGAACTTTTACATTATTTCCTCCTGCTTTTTGCTTCATTGATACACAGTTATGATCCGTCCTCAGTGCAGCAGTTAAGAGTTAAGATTGTAGACTGTAAGGGCTCAAATTTCAGTGCTTCCACTTATAATGGAATGTCCTCAGGCAAGTTATTAAACTATTTTGTGTATCCCATTTCTTGTCTGTAAAATACAGATGAAAATAGTTTTACCTACCTCATGGAGTTATGCCAATACAAAGACTTGATATTTGCAAAGAGCATATAATAGAACAGTATCAGGTAAATGATGAATAATATTTGCTAAATAAATAAACACCCAACAGCTTACACTGGAAGGTCTAAACTCATGCACTAGAAATCAAATTAAACAGACTGTTAGATGGGGATGGTGGCACATGCTTGTAATTGTAGTACTCAGGAGGTTGAGGCAGGAGGATTGTTTGAGTTCAAGGCAAGCCTGGGCTATATAGTGAGTTCAAAACCATCTTGTACTACATAGTGAGACCCTGTCTCAAAAACTAAAAACAAGCACATCATGATCATCTTTGATAACAACAAAGATGTTGTTGTGAAGCTAAGTTGTAACAGGAAGCAGGCCCTCTAAAAGGTAATATGCATTTACAAAATAGCCCCCAATATCCCCAATTATTTTAACATGGATTGTGAAGGATTTCACCTTCTTAGGTCCTGGGGATGTGGAGGGTACCAGACATCTTGGAAAAGACCAATGTAGTTTTCATCTGTTCAGTACTGGACCCATCAATCATCTCCTCATTCACTGGGTGAATTTATTTTGAACTAATTGTAAATTGGGTAAAATAGAAGTTTTGCTAGAGTGGGGTGCTGGTATGTCAGAGCCTTGAAAGCCCTCTGATTCATAAGTGACTGTAGCAATTCAAACAGGAAACTATAGAGCCTGGGTCAAGATATAGTCGAAATGTACAGGACAGGTGGAACCAGGAGCTTGTAAAAGCTGCAGTACAGGCTGTCCTCATGTCAGCTATGATGAAATAGGACAGGTCATTCAGTGTTGAAAGGGGAATTTTGGGGAGGGGAATTTGCTGCCTGTGCAGAAAGCTTTAGTGACCAAGTTTCTTACCACATTCTGCTGGATATGGAGGGCTCCAGCTACCTCCCTTCTTTTGTTCCTGAATCCTTCACCTGAGGCTTATTTTCCTCAAGAGGAAGGAAGCACCTTGTCTAGGGAATCAGCTGAAGCAATCTACAGGTGCTGGCATTTGGAGATCTCTCAAGGAATCAGTAAGAGTCTTCCTTGTTACCCTTCTGTAGAACTCATTGGCTAGAAGTACTGAAGCTACCAGCCTCTGTTTAAATCTTTTCCCCTTAGACATGAAGATTGTGCTATGTACCATGCAGGTTAAGAGTGTGGCCCCAGAAAGGAGAGGGCCAGCAGATACCTCCTATCCCTGCAGTCTCCTCTATCCACTTTTTCTAGAGCCTTTTCTTTGGCTGTGGAGTAGAGGGAGGGAGCAGACAACAAACAAGCAAACAAGCACAGAATGACTAGGAAAATATTTCTTCAGAAATTGGATGCCTTGAGTCCTAAGAAATTTAAGTCAAAGCTAGAGTTAAAAATGGAAGCACTGACCAATTCAGACAAGGCTGTGGGCTTTGGAGTCCAAGAGACAGAGGTCTTGTGATCTGAAAGACTTACAGTGTTTTACTTTTCTGTTTTTCCTGCAATTTCCACTTGCAATATTCTTGGTTTTCATGGTGGAAAGACTGAAAGAGAAGCAAACAGGGAGGAAATATTTCAAGGGGAAGCAGCATTGACTTAAGACTGGTAGCCTGGCATGGTGGTATATTCCTGTAATCTTAGAAATCTGGGAGGCTGAGATAGAAGGATCACAAATTTGAGCCCAACACCAGCAACTTAGTGACCTAGGAAGACTTTCTTTCAACACAAAAAATAAAAAAGAAGCTGGGGTGTAGGTCAGTGCAAGGGCCTTGGTTTTAATGCCTAGCCTAAATAAACAAAACAAAACAAATCAAAATAAAACAATACAGAACAGAAAACCAAAAACCAAACTAACAAACTGACTGTTAAGGGATGGAGATTATTCCATTTCTAACTTTTCTCCTTCCTCTCATGTCTAAGGGGAAGAAAGGGAAAGGTCTTGAGCAAGGGAAACCTACACTACCATAAGGCAGATGTGCTGCTGACGTCTAATTCCATGAGATTGTTGCTGAGAGGAAGGAACTAAAGCTGAGAGCTAGAGTGGTCAGGTAGTCACTCCATCTTGAATGGTCACCTTCAGACTTTTTTCTTTTTTTTTTGTGGTGGTACTGAAGAGTGAACTCAGCCTTTCACGTTCTAGGTAAGTGCTCTACCACTGAGCTACATCTGCAGCACTTGTTATTTTATTCCAAGACAAGTTCTTGTGACCTTCCTGCCTCAGCTTTCAGAATAGCTGGGATGACAGGTGTGTGCCTCTGCCTGTAGCCATTCTGACAGAGAGCCTTTCAGGGTTTAGCTCTTCCCTGAGGATTTCTGTGGCTCAAAACCTGCCCACTGAAGTCAGGCCTGGCCAAAGCCTTTTAAAAAAGGCCAAGACACAGTTCTACTGGTTCCCCCAAGGAAGGCTTCTCAGTTTTGTTTTTAGAATGCTTCATATTGGGCACTGTTCTGGGTTGACCTGTGTATTCCCAAATTCGTATGTGGAGGTCCAAATCCCCAGTGCTTGCAAACATAACCTCATTTGGAAATAAAGTCTGTATAGATGGTATTAATTAAGACTATTGCTCAGGGTCTATAGTGGGCTTAAAAAGGGGGAAAGAAACATGGACACAGCACATGCCCACAGAGAAGCGGCTGTGTGAACACAAAGGCAGAAATCCCAAGATTGCTAGCAAACTACGGAAGCAGGTGAGAGAGAGAGAACAGGTCCTCCCTCACAGTCCTCAGAAGCAGCCAGCCCTGCCAACTTCTTAAGTTTGAACTTCTGGACTTCAGGACCATGAGACCATATGTTTCTTCTGTTTGCATCACCCAGTCTGTGGCTCTGTGCTGCAGCAGTCCTGCAAATGAATACAGATTCTGATGAGGTTCGAACTTTTTTAGAAACAAGCAAACTCCACCCTGCTGCAGACTGATCTGCTCCATGCTGTCCATGCAGACCTATCAGCTTTCACCAGCAGTGTTCCGCATAGTGAGTCTTGGTCTCATTCGACTCTGGATCCCTTTATATTTCTCCAGTGGAAAAGTTTCTCCCTGCTTCCGGCTGTGTGTGTATGTGGGGGACTGAGAATGCAGTTCTTTCTTTAGAATTTGCGTGGTATACATAAATAACGAGCATGTGGAGCGCTTTCAAGCCAGAGGGGTTTCAGAATTGGGCAAGGGAAGAGGGACCTCATGTGTCAAAGACATTTCCTGTTCAGATTCATCACAAGGCTCCCTACATCCTGCCTTCCCCGGGTCCTGTTCCCTTTCCTCTCCCCCTCACTCCAACCCTACATGTAAGAGTCTTTCTTAGCTGTGTAGGCTTAACAGGATGTTGAGAGAAACAGAGAATAAAAAAACAGCACACTAAACCAGATGAATGGAAAAACCGTTTCTTTTTATGCATACAACTTCAGGATTGTAAAAAAAAGAAAAGGATAAGAAAATTTCTTGTGTGTGAATGCACTGATAAGTGTGTCTAAATTGTACAAGGGCTGGCCCTTAGAAAATAACCCCAGTTGTTTCCTTTTAGATACAGGAACATGCACAGAAATTCTACCTTCTGGCTTTCCAGGCTCCTTGTGCTAGTGACCGTGTGCCTACCTGCCCCACGCTATCAGGAAGGTGGGTCAGATTTAAAATGTGAGAAGAGTTGGCCCCCTCCACACCATCCCACCCCGAGAAGGACGGGGTGCCCCTGGCCCTGGACATGATTTTGGATTCACCGTTTTCTGAACACAGGGCATCACACTTCCTGCTGTTTCTTGTTGTCTGGTGGATACTCAGCAACAACTACTTATATGGACTCTGGAAATACTCTTTTATATGAAAATGCTTCTTACCTGTCAAGGAAGTGGTGAGCCAAACTGTGAAAAAGGCAGCTGCACTTGCTTGTGTCTGGAGAGGAGGGTGACTCCTTGGTTAGCAGAAGCCTACCAGTTTCACACCCCGTTAACAGGGTGTCCACAGATTTCTCCCTTTCAACCCAAGCCACAGCCCAGGGCAAGCTACCAGCCTTCCAGTTGTTTCTGATGTAGATATTCATGGCTTCATGGTCTGATTTAGATGGAGTGATTTCTCACAACATTTTGGAAGAGGTGCTTCTGGATCCAAATGTAGCTAGACAAAGACATTTGAATTACAGGGCCTTCTGGACACACTTCCTGACCACCAGTGTGTGTAATTAGCAATTTGTCATTGTATTTGGAATGTAAAAATAATAAAATAGTCATGAGTTCTACTTCTACTGCTGTTTTTTGAATGTATCTCCCAAAAATTATGCATAGTAAACCATACTCAAATCAATGGTGTTAAGAGTTGGGACATATGAAAGGTGATGAGGCCACCAGCCCTTTGCCCATATGGATGGATTGATGCTGATTATAGAAGGGCTTGAGAATGAGTGTTTAGCCTTTCTCTCTTTCTCTGTCTCTCTATCTCTTTATCTCTGTTTCTGTCTCTCTCTCTTCTACTTCTAGGACAGGACAATACCAATAATTCAAGAAGGCGCATGACAGATATGAGCCCTAGATCTGGGACTTCTTGTCTTCTAGAACTGTAAGATCTATATCTATGCTCTTTATTATTCACTCTCAGGATTTTTTGTTATAGCAGCATAAAACAAAGACACCTACTAATACAAATATTTATTGAATAGTATGGTAATGTGAATATGAGAAACTGCAGCCCTGTCTTTCCTATCAAATATAAACAGGAGTGTCTCCATCTTAAACTGTATTTCACCCTAGGCTGCCCTCCTCCACCCCACACACCAGGGTGGCAGTTGTCTACAACTTGGACTCAGGAACACCTCCTTCCAAGGACATCCATTTCCTGTGATCCAACCTGCTGGCAGCCTTTCAGCTCTTTCCCTCATGCTACTTGGAACTAGCCAATTAGGATAGAATGTGAAACTTCAGGGAGTCTGTTTCTGCCTTCCTACCTTGCCTTAGGAGTTTAGCCCACTGCTCTGCAGAAGCGAACTTGCTTTGTGGAGATTTTTTGATGTCTGAGTGTTTTATTTCTACACTGACAAATTAAGTGTGAGGCTTATTGCAAAAAGGAGGAGATACAAAGCATAAAGCATAAAACCTAAAAGATTAGTTTCTGGTAAAATATATTGTAGATCTACAGTATGCCAAGATATGCGCTAGGATCCTCACCATGTATTATTATTGTGAATGAATATGAATTAGAACCATTTGGCAAACTAATCTAGAATCACTGAAGATGGGTAATTTGTATGAGTGTCATGAGAAGCCATTTAAGAGTTTGAAGAGAAGCAGAAGATACATAATTATGTATCAAAACAAGAACCCAAAACTCAATAAAAATTTACAGAAGGATCAAATCCCTGAATAATAATTTCAAATTAAGGTCCAAATATTGCTTTGAAAAAGGTGGCCTATATCCTAGAGTCAAGGGGTTGACTTTTAGAGACAAATACACTAATTGAAAGTAGTTTTCAGGAAGATTTCATGCCATCCAAAGTCTCCTACTGTGATGTGCGTATTGTCACCTTGAAATACATTTGTGTAATGGATGAATAGAGGATTTCATATTGAAAAGTTATTTGTATCAGACAGTTTCTGTGTTTTTATTTTTTATTTTTGCACTTAAATATAATGAAGAGGTACTCAACTGAGTTGTAGTAAGGGAAATATAGGTTAGGCTTCTCAGCTATAAGCAGAAGAAATTGCTAAGAGCTTCAGTGACATTCTCTCTGGATGTATCTATGGCAACAGAAGGTTAAACATCCTCATGGAGAACCTTGAACATTTGTTCCTTATTCTGCTCTTGCTTGTCTATCCACTTCCTATTTCCTGGGAGACTCAGCACACCCACAATGGTAATAATTTCCCTGAGTCAGGGGAGTTTTCCCACATTAAAGATACTCAGCCTTTTTGACTTAGTCACTCAGCTTACCTTTCCTGAATTATGTTATAATATAAAAGGGATAAATATCTACTAGGAATTGCTTTAGCTGAGAGTAAAAGAGAATTTCAAATAAGGTGAATAAATAAAATGCAGATTTAACAATTTCATAAGTAGGTATCCCATTCATGACATTGTCTGGGACCATCATTCTCACCACGTGGTTTCTACCTCACGGTCCTATATTATGGCTTGATCTGGAGCTATCATTGCTGGATTCTAGCAAGGGGAAAGGAAAGGGTAAAGAAAGACATATTCCATTCTCATTAGAACATTTTCTAAAGGTTACAAAGGATACTTTTTCTTGCATAACGTTAACTAGAACTGGCATTTAAGCACTCTAGTTCCAGCAGAGGCTGAGTACTGTGACCTCTGCTTTGGACAATCCAGTACTAGATATATATTAGATATTTCATTATGAGAAAGAAGAGAAAATTGATTGGTGGGTGACATCTTGCAGCCTCTGCTGTAGAGTTAAAAGTGATACCTGATATGGCATCTTCTGGGTTTTTCTAAACAGCTTAACTTGATTTTAAAATTCTGATAGTAAGTAGAAGCACATTAGCAGACACTAAAGGCATTCACTAGAATTTTAGGGGCAGCCTGGATTCATAGAAGCAGAGTTCTGCTTACAAATCTATTGGAAAATTGCACTCTAAAGCAGTAGGTTTGGATAGCAGCAGGCCGCAGAATCAACATTATTAAAAAATCTCATGAGGAATATGATGCTGCATTGGGCAGACTAAGTTTTGATTCAGAGATACTTCTTTTTGGTTGTCTGAGTTCTGTTTTATGGTAGAGCGTTCAAGAAGATAGAGGCAGTAGTTACTGTACTCATCAGTGGCTGTTATATGCTACTCTTCACAGGAATTGCCTGGCATGCTTTTTGATGTGTAAGTTTGTAGGATTCTAACAGTTGGTTTGTAGGATTCCAACAATTGGTTTCTGTGGAGCATGTCTACAGCACTGGACATCTGATTTCATAAAGGCACTCTGGGTAGTTTCTGATGAAGGTGATCAAGGAGGCACATTTTGAGAAATGGTACCAGCTGTCTTAGCAGTCTGTGAATGTGAGGACCTTGGCCTCTTGGAATATAGGCCTACAAAGAAGCTCCTGAGTATTCTGGGATTTATGGGTTTCTGACTAGTTTAAAAGAGAGACCTGTTGCTAATTTTTGTCTCAGGAAAATTTCATCCAAGGTATCTCCCATCCACATTCTCCATGTTAGAGCTTAGGGTTTTGTTTTTTGCAGGAGGGTTGAGGGCACCTTAGTTTGGCTAACATAACAAAACACTGAAATTTGGGGGCTTAACTAGTAGATGATTTATTTCTTGTGGTTCTGGAGGTTAAATATCTGAAGCTAAGCTGCCTCCATGGTTGGCTTCTGGCAAGGGCTCTCTTCCTGGCTTGCAAATGACTGTCTTCTACCACCACTTCCTTGCTGTGTCCCACAGGGCAAAGGGTGAACAAGCTCTAGTTTCTTCCTCTCCGTTTAAGTATACTAATTCCACCATGGGATCTCCAACCTTATGATCTCAGCTAATTACTTTCCAGAGGATCCATATCCAAATGCCACCACATTGGGGCTTCAGCCTTCAACATAAGAATCCTGGAGGACAAAGAATTCAGTCCATAACAGAGGAAGGTGGCTCCACATCACTGAGCATGGTGCTAGCAGAGTAACTATGAGTGGCAGGGATGGAGCCCAATGTGAGTGGCAGTGGTGAGATGGACTCAGGGAAGGGAGAAAGGAGAAGCAAAAAGAACAAAGCTGGTCTGTTCTGGCATCTTTATGTGGAGGACTTGTGCTGGTCAATGTGAGGCAGGAGATTAGGGTGTGCTAAACCAACTGAGTAAGTGGGCATGACCTGTCAATAATGGAGATCCAGGACAGAAGAACAGTTCCCAAAGCCCTGCACCTGGAACCAACCAGAAAGGGCTCTCTTCCGTTCATCTCATGAGAAATACAGAGTGGCTGAGATCTGACCTCAGCCTGAGGGAAGGGAGATCCAAAAGATGCTGACCATTAACCTTGTAGCCACTCTGCCTTTTCTTTCACAGTGGCTTGCCCTCATTCTGTAGAATATACTTCTTTTCCTACATTTATGGTTCATATTCGCTCTGCTGAGGATATTTCTTTTCCTGTTTTTAATAAATGTAAAATCTTGCCATCTTTTGTGTTTGTCTTGACCAATTCTTTATTCATCATGACAAGAACATAGAAAAGCATTTCTAGAAGGAATCACCTGTATCTCAGAACCCCCACAACAATTGCATGGGCATTGCTTCATGAGATTTTTCCTGCCATTCTGTGAGGTGGTGGAAACTATCCCCGTTTAACTCATATATTTGTTTTAATATTCTTTTGAATACATCAAATACCTAATTTACAAAAATGTTGGAAGAAAGGAATGGATTTTGTGATCACAAATTACCGGGGTTTTTTATTTTTTTTCTTCTTTCACACCATTTCACTGCCTAAAATACATCCTTCCCTCCTTTTCTCTATTGCTTCCTTTCCAGTTCCAGCTTTTCTGACCCCTTCTGTCTTACACTGATCTATACTTACAAAGGCCTACTTCAAACGCCAAGTAGGCTTCTCTGTCATGCTTCCTAGGGATCCCAGATCATAACCCCTTCCATGCATTAAATCCTTCATCCGCATGGCATATATTTTGCCAGGTTTCTGCCATTCACCTGAGACTCATGCTAAACCCTAAATACCAGTCATCTAAATTATTTGGTGACTGTTCACCTGGGATTGAAGAGCTGACAAATGATGAATCATCTGGCTTCTTCTTGAGTGAACCCATTACTGTGAGATTGAGACCTAGGAAAGCTATTGGTACAGTTCTAAGGTTTGGCAGCCAAAGAGCAGGTAGGGTAAAGGCCAGTCTCGTGGTCTGAAGGCTAAGAAGTAAGACTGCTAAAGGCATATGTCTCAGACCTGTAGAGATTTCTTGACTTCTCCATTCCTTTCTTTTTGTTCTGTTTGCTCCATTAATCTCTCAGTGGATTGTATTATGCTCACCATCAGCCCAGAAATTCAAATGCTGATTTCTTTCAGAAATGACACCCCCACAGATACACTCAGAAGTAATATTTAACCAGCTATCTGAGCATCTTGTGTCCTAGTCAAGTGGCACATGAAATTAACCATTATATGTGTTATAGATATTTTAAAATTTTCTTCATATTGTTATGTTCTGACATTTAAAAATAACTCTGGTTGAGGAAAGACTTCTACTCCCAGAGCTCAGTAGTTCTTTGAGATGCCAAAGGCCTAGCTGGATGTGTTAGTTATTTTTCTCTTATTGCTGGGACAAAATATCTGAGACCCAAAGTTAAAGAGGGAAAGGTTTATTTAGCTCACAGTCAGTAAAAATCTCAGTCTATAATTAGCTGGCTCCAAGGCAGAGGAGCAATCATTTGTGGTGGCAGAAGAGAGCAAAAAGCAACAAGAGCAAAAGACGAGACAACAAGCCTCTTTTCTTCCTTTATGCTCTAAGCTGGCTACCTCCCTAGGCTGGATGAAGCACTCACACCATCTCCATACTCCCCTCCTGCACAGACTCAGGATGTTTACAAAGTGAGGACTCTGGCCCCCTGTTGAGTCAAGCTGGAAACACTGTAACTCTGTTTCCTGATGTCAGGGCATCAAAACAAGAGGTCTAGATTTAGCAAGCTGTCTTTGAAAAAGCCTCCCTGGGCTGATCCCAGGTGGCTTTGAGGAGACATCCAGACTCAAACCATAACACTGGGAGACTGGGACCGTGGTTTTATTATGCAAGCTATCCACTCTAGAGCTATTCCTGCTCTATATGACCTATACAGTCCAGGTTATAACATTCCTCTGTCTTGGTTATCCCAGAGCCAGATACCAGGCAACTAGTACCACTGCTATACAATCTGAAAACTGCTGAAATTATTCAAAATAGCCGATGCTAAACCGTTCACCCTGCCTTGTGTTTTCATCTCTGGAAAACTCTCATAAAGGCTCTGGTCAAAGCCTTCCAGGTGTTTCTGCTTTCTGTATCCTAACCATACTGGTATCCTTCCACGCTGTTCTGTGCCTTCTGTCTTGACACCTGTGAGTGTAATGCACTTAGTTACTCTGAGTCTCTCCTTGGCTTCCTCTTATGGCTATAACTGACTGATCATCACATACAAGAGGCAGAATAGCTGACCATGATCTGGGGCTCCCATAGATCTCATTGAAGTGCTTGGCATTGTGGGAGCTCAGGGGACCATTTACCCTCTTTATTTCTCTGCTTGTCATCTTTCATTGTCTCACAAATGCTATTTTCTCTTTGTACTAGGTGCTCCCAAACTGTATTTTCTATCTATACTAAGTGACATAAGATATACATTCACATCTTTGTAAAACAATTTGCCAACTTTATCCACCAACCACTCCTGCAGTTTAGGCTCAGATGACTTCCCTGGTGACAGATCATGGAGTGCTAACAAATGATGGAACCATTGCCTCTTCCCACTGCATAGATGATCTATCAATAATTGAAGCTTGTTGAATTAGTTTGACTACAGAAGCTTCTTTCTCTTTGCTGGGAATATAGCCAAAGTTGTTCTCTAAAAGATATGTACTTGTGATCATGCTAAACAAACTTTCTGGCAAAAGAAAGTAATGGAGGAGTTCCTTAAAACAAAAACAAAAACAAACAAACAGAAAACAGGCAGGAAGCAGCTACAGGAGGACACACCATATATAATAAGCTTCAGTGGATTATAGAAAATAAATGTGACATATTCTCTGATAGCTGCTGTATGTGGCTTTGTATATTCTGTTTCTTTTTTCTTCAACTGAAAGGAGCAAGTGTTATAGAGAAGGGGGAAAGCTGGGCCAGAGTGTACTTGGGACAGTGATGCTGTCTTTGTCCCCACATTTGAATGCTAACTGGAGCTTCTTTTTCAGCCCGCATAGAAAAAAACCCAATTTCCATGCAGCTCTAGCAGCTTGCATGGGAGAAAAGGTGCAGAGGATTCTTTTCTTATCTCAGTGGCGTATATCTTTTCAGTTAGGTCATATGGTGTGGCTGGGGGATACCGGAGATAAGAATGTGACTGTCCACCTACACATGCAGACTATGCACAGGAGGCAGAACACACCTGTAGACTATACAGCATTTGTTTCCTACTTTCTGGAGATACAGGGAGACCATCTCAGAGGTAGACCTGCAGATGCAGAAGCGGGGCTCTGGAGAAAAACAGCCTGGGTGTGAATTCTGCCTCCTTAGCCTTCTGAGGCCTGGGATAAGTTCCATCATGGAGTAGCTGAGCAGACATTTGGAGACTGAAGATAAACTGGTGAACAAAGGAACTTTGGTTTTTGTGTGGAGATGATTTAAGAGCAGATAAAGAAAAAACCGAAGGAAAATATAACAAAAATTGCATAAAAGACACATGAAGGCTGAGAATGCTGGTGGGAGGGGAAGGCAGAAGGTCAAGTTATACATGGTTCCCACAGACAAGACACATGTCTTAGTGGAAGTCACACACACACACACACACACACACCATAAGGAGACACAGATAAGGGCCTATGCAAGGAAAACTGGCAGAGGCTGCAGGTAGATGAATCTGCTTTGGGTGGACTGATCAGGGGTGGGAACAGTTGACCTAAGGGAAAAAAATGGGAAGGCAGTTAGTTGACCTTCTACAAGTGGACAGGGTAACTAAGTTTGGGCAACAAGAGCAGCATATAAAGAAGTTGGAAGGAGGAAAAGAGCTGAGAGTATTAGGTGAAGTATGGGACCACATTGCGGTAGGAGGGTGGGAGATGGGCTGTCTGGGCTGGAGACAAACCTGGAGCCAGGTGAGGTTTCCTACTAGGATGGTTTGCAGGATGTAGGTGCAGAAGAGGTGTATTAGGCTGGAAAGCATTAGGATCCAATTTATTTCATTTTAAAATAAATTTTTTTTGTTTATTGGTACTGGGGATTAAACTCAGGGCCTTCACACTGATTTACATACTTCTAGCTCTTTTTAATATTTATTTTGAGATAGAGTTGTGCTAAATTGTTAAACTGCCCATATTGGGGTTGAATTTTCAATCCTCCCACCTCATTCTCTCAGAGTGCTGGAATGATAGGTGTGCACCACCACATCTGTCTTTATTTTATTTATAACAGACACGTAATAATTGTACATATTTATGTGATATTTTGATGCATGTATACATTGTATAATGATCAAATCAGGTAACTGGTGTTGGAGCCATTGAAGCTGATACATGTGCAGGGCTGTGGTGTGGCCCAGACATGGCTGAACTGAGAATGAGGAGACACCTCAGGGATAAGATAGGCCATAGCTGAGGCCACCTGGAGACTTTCTAGATAGTTTTCCTTAATTAGCATTGTCTGTTGCTCTGAGGGGTCCTTGAACCCCTCCTAAGATCCTGCCCAGGTTTCTTGTGTTTTCTACTCAACTCCTTGCTTGTTCTGAGTACGGGCTGCCCAGGGTCAGTTGTTTGGCTAGCAGAGTTACAAACTCTGTAGAGGATTTTAGTCCTCCTGGAGCCCTCAAGATCATGCCGCTTGTCTCATTCCTTTGGGTCTTTGCCTGTACCCATTTGGGGTTTGGGGATGTAAGCACAGACCCCAACAAATTGACAGATCTTCCACTTACAATACTTATCATTCAAAATTCTCTCTTCCAATTATTTAGAAATATGTTTATGTTGTTGCTAACTGTAGTCTTTCTAGTGTGTAGTAGAGCCTGAGGACCTATTCCTCTTGTCTAACCATATTTTGTGTCTGGTGGTCAACATTTCCTCTTTTTCTGACTACTGTTCTCCTCTTCCCAGCCTCTGGTGACCACTAAGGAAATTCATGCTTGCTGTTATTTCTTAACCTCTGTACAGCTGAGATCATGACAGTACTAACTTCAAAGAATTATGTGAAGACTAAGTATAAATTAAAAATATAATGAACATGAACGTATCCCAGTGTGAAACACACAGAAAATTCAGGGTACTTTACATGTCATTATTACTAATCTTCCTGTGAAGCTGGCCTTGAAGCCATTAAACCTGTTTTATGCTAACCTTTCCTGGTTTTTCTCTGGCCATCTGGAGGTACCTTATATGGATAAGGTGGGGCTATTTATGTCTCTCTACCTACCTACCTATTTACCATGGTCCCAGTCATTTTTATATATAAAGGAAATACCCAGAGTCAAGGTTAAAAGTTTTCTCAGACCATAGATTTAGATTTGGCATAACACTCAGATAAATGGGCAGTCAATTTCCAAGTTCTTAGGTCTTTTTCTACTTGTAATAGTTTTCATCAAAGAGTTGTGAAATATCTATCTTGATCATAAATTTGTTGTAAGGCAATTGGAGAATAACATACTTGAAGTCTGGTTAGTTGGTGAGCACTCAGTGTTGGACATTCTCTTTCATTCCGTCTTATTATTTGTTCTTCTCCTTGGATGGCTGACTGTGTGCCACAACTGCTTCGAAGGCTGGGTGAAATCAGGATGAGATTTGCAAATGCCAGTATTTCACTTTCTACCAGTGTGGCATCTGGATGCTTTGCTCTGCAGGGTGAACTTGGTATTGCTGGTCATGGAGCCATTTTAATTGAATTATGTTCATTATTGGTGTTACTGCTGTTTAAAATATTTTCAGAAAGTTTACATCATGATTCAGGTCTGGAATGAGATTACTGTGTACACAGAGGCATGAAACACAACAGCGAGGCATTATTTTGAGGTCAGTGAAGCAAATACCCATCTTGACAGAATAGAGGCAATTCCATGTTACAAAGAGATTTATGTGGGGGTGTGTGTGAAGGCAGGAAGTTTTTCACATGTAGCTGAAGGTGTGTGATGCATGTTGAGTGTGTCCAAAAGAAATGCAGGCAGCAACCACATCACTATAGATAGTAGGAATCCTCAAATCCTTTGGAATAAATCAAAGAAGTTTGAAAGAAGCTTAGAGTTCATGTCAACCGTTGGCAGTGTTCCTTTTTTTGTAGTAGTATGTAAAATAATGCTGTATCCTACAAAATTGATGGGATTTTAGATTCAATGAAAAATGGAATTTTCTAGAATGGTATTTCCTGCTGTCTAGCCATTGGTCAATTTGAGTCCTAAGTTGCTGGCAAACTTACAGAGAAACAAATAATGGATTAGTATTTGTCTACAGCCTGGTGGAGAGTATGTTCATCAACTTTTCTCCTACTCTTGATTGACATATTCTAGAGTTTTTTTGGTTTTAAAGCTGACAAGTTACTATAACCCTGAATGAGGGAGAATAGTTGCAGGAACCCCAGCATCAGATGCTCCCTGAGTGGGTTGAAGCAGAATGGAGAGTAGATTCATGACCAGGGAATATGCTCACTGGCTGGGGTAATTGCATGAGATGATCAACATATATAGCCAATATCTAAAGTTAAAAATTTATTACACATTGGCATTACTCCTCCTCAAAATACTTCCTCACTTTGAGTGTACTTATCCTATCATTCTGGCCACTTTTTGAGCAGTTCTAGGAATCTTCTTTTGTGAATGTTTTTACCAGGTGATAAAAATATGATGAATGCTGCAGCCAAGTATCACTCAATGGAAAGGCAGACTTGTAATAAACAGCATTATGTGCTCTCATCTACCATATTCATGAGGTCTGGTACCATGTACAGTACCTCTGGCTCTTTCCCAAAGTCAAAATGACCATGAAAATTGAATATTTTGAATTGAGCTAGGATAGTGAGACAAGCAGCAATGACAGAACAACTGAGGATGCTCTTCCAGAACTGCTTCAGAAAGTGGCAAGAATGATGGTTAAGTGTTTGAAGTGGAAGGGAGTATTTTGGTAAGGATCAATGGTCATTTATTTTTTACATTAAAAAAATTAAGCATTTACTGTATTTTTTGATCACAGTGCCTAGACATTTTGTCTGCCAGTCTTATGGATACTGATAATATAGGCTGTAAAATAGGTTTTCAGAAAGAATTAGGGCACAAATCACAACTGGTCAAGATAGGAACATGAGTTCCATGGGATCCCCACTGTTTTCCTCCAGCTCCCAATGGCCTCTACTCCCCGTGTTTTATGGCCCTGCTGGGCCAGTTGGGGAGGACTCTCCAAAGGGACTGGTCCCTGAAATAGGTTACAGAGTCATAGCACTTTAAGATGCACTGCAGCTACTTAACATGTCTTCCCCCAAATGAAAAGGAAGATATTTTTGTGTATGTATTTCAAAAGGTAAAATTTGTTCACATATGGTCCTCCCAGGGCCATGTGGGGGTGGAGAAATGTCTTGAATGTGGGCTGCATTTGTGAAGGTGGTTTTAGAATTGGTATTCAAAATGGGAAAACAAAAACAAAACAAAAATGAATAAATATAAGTAAAATCTAAAGACCTGTTAACAGGCCATGTGGATAAAAGTGGGAGATAAAATTAAAGTGCCTGGAAAAACTTTTGAGGTCAAGATTTTGCTCTACCAATGGTTTAGGTGCTGTGCCAGACTATCCCTTGGTCCCTGGGTCCCTAATGCCTTACCCTCTCTTTTAGGTCACCTAACTCTTTGCCTTGAAAAGCTGTTTTTCTTGTCTTGTGTTTGTTCAGGGATGAATTCCCATAGACGATCAAGGGGAGGATGAATTTTCCTGGATTCTACCTGTGAGGTTCCTGGATTAACTGTAACCATCTGTTGATGGTCTCAGCTCTTCTTAAGGTTGGATCTCTATGTATCCTCCCCCTCGCTTCCCCCTCTCAATCTCCTCCCCCTCCTCCTTTCCTTGTATGGCTTAGATGAAGAATGTCCTCCAAAAACTTTATGCTCTCATAGGCCTTTTGGAAGATGACTGACTCATGAAGGCACTGTAGCTGACTTGCTTTTGGGATGTGGGGTCTGGTCAGAAGAGATGGGTCACTGGAATGATACATCTTCCTCTCCTGCTCCTCTCGTCTCTCTGCTTCCTTGTCATCACAACACAAGAGTATTTTTTCTACCCAGGCCCTTCTACCATGCTGTTTTTGTGCCTGCACAATGTAGACTGAAACTTGTTTTTTTTTTTTTTTATTGGTACCAGGGATCCAATTCACGACAGCATGCTTGCAAGGCAGGTGCTTATGCCATTGAGTTAAACCCCCAGCCCCTGAAACTTTTGAAACTTGATCTAAGTCAAAATAAACCTCTCCTCTTTTTTTTAATTTAAATAAATAAAGAAAAAACAAAACAAAGAGGATAGAAATAATATATAATTTCAAAAAAAAAACCAGTAAGAGATTACTAGTTGACAATTACATATTTTCCTCTTAGAAGTAGTTGTTCAAATTACTATAAGTAAAGCATACAAAGTGGACATTTAAACAGTGAGACTGCAACAGACTGCAGTTCTGTTCACCTACCCAACAGAAACTTAGTAATTTAGTTGTTAATCTTACACACTTAAACATACATGTAGTTGTATCCTTTTAAAACTTTCTTTTCCTCTCATTTTTACAATAACTATATTCAATTCTCATGAACTGTTTAAAAGTTCTATGTGTGTATGAATCTCTACATGTATATTTTTCCTTTCTGTATTAGAGGGAAGAACAAATCAAAACAAGACAGCAAAGCAAATTCCTAAAAAAACATGAAATGAAAAAGTCATATAGAACCACAGTACTAGATGATCTACAGTAGTTACTATGATGTCTCTTGTTATTTTCAATAGAATTGTCTGTATCATTGGGCATTGTATAATTGGACAGAGCAGTACATAGCAATATTAATAAAAACAAAACATTGGAGACATTATATGACTTCAAAGGCAGTTAATAGTCCAACCAGAGTGGGTAACCTTTGAATTCTGTCATCTTCAGAATAGTTGCCTCTACTCTCAGACTTGATGCTATCAAGCATACCAGATTCGAATAAAACCAGTCAAGACAAAACAGCAATCTAACAAACCAGATTTAAATAAGATCAGTCATAGTAAGACAGTGTATATAATACAGGGCTTCAATTTAAGTTAACAGGGAATTAAGGATATTTGCGATAGTATATCCTGCTATTTTTGGGGTAGCTGCATGTGCTCTCAAATCTGAGTAGACAGACTGAAACAGAATAAAATGAAACTATAGCCAATTTTCTCTGCCTCATCTCTGCTATGCTATTTTTCTGTCATTGTTGTTTACTTTTCTCCTTCATTCCACTGTCTGCCCCATTCATTGAGGCCTTTCTGCCATTGTTCCTGGAATCCTGATGATTTTCTTCTCTCTCTCTAGAATGTCCTTCAGTATTTTTTGTAGGGTTGGATTGGTGGTCACAAACTCCCCTAGTTCCCCTTTGCCGTGGAAACATCTTGTTTCTCTATTAATTTTGACTGATAGTTTTGCAGGGTACATCAATCTAGGTTGGAGGTTATTTTCTTTCAGGGCTTGGAATACTTCACTCCAAGCTCTTCTTGATCTGATGGTCTGTGTTGAGAAGTCTGTTGTGATTTTGTTGGGTTTTCCTTTATATGTGATCTGTTTCTTTTCTCTGACCACTTTTAATATTCTGTTCTTGTGATGAATATCTGGGATCTTGATTATTATATGTCTGGATGTAGATCTGTTTTGGTTGTAGCAGGCTGGAGTTCTGTATGCTTCATATATTTGCATATCATTTCCTTTACCTGTGTTTGGGACATTTTCCTTAATTATTTCTGTGAATAGCCTTTTTATTTCTTTTGTATTTGCTCCTGCTTCTTCACTCATGTTTATTATTCTTAAGTTATAGATCCTCTTGTCATCTTCTAACCTTTGTATTATTACTTCTTGGTTCCTTGTTATTTTTAAGAGATCTTTCCTTTCATGATCATACATTGCAAATCTGTCTTCCAGTTTTGAAAGTCTGTCTTTAGTTTCAGTTAAAAAATTTTTCCAGCTTTCAATGGAGTTTTTAATTTCCTGGTATTTTCTTTGGATCTGTTTCATGTATTCTAGATTTTGTTTATATTCTTCATCAAAGGTTTCTCTCCTTTTTCTGGGTTCCTCCATTCTTCCATCTGTGTCTTCTTGAGAGGTGCTTAGTATTTCTTTTATTAATCTTCTTATATCTTGCTTCACTTGAGTTAGAATTTCAGATTTAAATTTGTCAATGAGGTCATGGAGGTATTTATTTCCATTGAGGCTGTGTCCAATATTGCATGTTTGCTGCCCTCAATCTCTTCTGTATTTACCTCTCCTGGACTTATTTTCCCTGGGTCAGTGGCTGGAGACTTTTTCTTGTTTCTTTCTCTTGTCAGTTTTCTCATTTCTTTCGGACAGGTGTATGGTGGAGGTCTTAGGTCCTTTCCGTATTGCTTACAGTTTTTCTGAAGCATGCTGGCTAGGGGATTGCTGCCCTCTTCAGTTTTCTGTTGATCTGTGAGGTGCACACAGGGGTGATGTGGGCTGGCTCCTCCCCTCTAAGCCAGTCAACCAGTGAGTGCCTTCAGCAAGTTAGTCTGTGCCCTGTGATGTCACAAGTTTGGGACAGTTTCCTCCCTGGCTATTGGGTCCTGACCAGGGGCGTGGCCCAGCCCAAGCAGATCCTGCCAAGTTTGCTTTGGGCCAGGAGCAGCCAATAGTTGCTGCTGCAGTTGCCTGTCCTGCCCAACTCCAATATGTTGTCAAGCCAGCCACACCTTTTGTGGAACCCAGTTCGTAGCACTCACAAGTTAATGTATCTGTCTCAGTGGTATCACTCTCTATTGCAGTGCCTCCTCCCACCAAGGGTCTCAGGCTCACCAACCCCCAATCTTGGCAGGATTGTGACCTCAGCTCGATCGTGAGTTGCCCAACTCCAAGACACGCCCAGTACAGCGGGACCAGGTCGATGGGAGCGTGTACAGCTCCAGCTCCCTGCCCAGCGCAGCACAGGACCAGCTCCAGCCCTCTGTCCACACTTCTTTTTTTTTTTTTTTCCCCTCAGTTTCTTCCTGGGTTGTGAGAATCCCTCTCCTTTCATCTGGTCTTCTCCATGGTGCTAGATTCTAGCATCTGAGTTGTTTTTCTCAGAGAGGCTCTCTACCGTGTTACCTATTGATCTGCCATCTTTTTCCCCTCCCCAAACCTCTCTTTTTTTAAATTGCAGGTGTCAGGTATTTTGTCCAAGACATAAGGAAAGTGACTAAGATGCTCTTTTTTGTGGTGTTGAGGGTTAAATCTAGAGTTTTGCATATATTAGGCAAGCATTTTCCCACTGGGCTCTATGTCAAGCCCTTTTTATAGATACTACCATGATAAATGCATATCCATATTTATAGCAGCACAACTCACAATAGCTAAATCTTGAAAGTGGCCCATATGTGCATCAACAAGTGAGTGGACAAAGATAGTGTGGTATTTAGATGTGCTGGAGTACTTGCTGCCTAAGAAAGGATAAACTTGAGTCATTTTTAGGAAAATGGATGCCCTTTGAGACCATAATGTTAAGTGAAGTAAATCAGATACACAAGATTAAATATTGCATGGTTTCTCTTATAGGAGAAACTCAATCTAAATAAAATTTTGATAACAGGAAATAAGGAGGTAGATCTTTTGGAAATAGGAAAAGGACAGAGAAATGGAAAGGAGGGGAAGGAATGGGTAGAGGAGGGGATAAAAAAAGAATTGTGATGTGTTAAGTATATGTATCAATTTCATATGAGGTATGTGATAATTACATATGTGGGCATATACTAATAAAAATAAAAATTGAAGAAAAGATATTTTAAAGTTATATAAGAACTTGTCACTTTAATGAAGAATTTATTGTAGCATTTTTACAGAGTCAAAATAAACTCAGTTTCATTGTTTGAGACAACATAATTTTGTTTTGAGGCAGGGTTTCTTTAAGTTTCCCAGCTTGGCCTTGAACTTGTGATCCTCCTGGCTCAGGCTCCCAGGTAGCTGGGATAACAGGTACTTGCCACTGCACCCAGCCTTAGACCTCCTCTCTTTAGGCCTTGGTTGGTAACAGTTCTGCTTCTGCTGTGCTGGAGGTGACTGCATTACCCCTGTGGCTGCCCGATGCCCACAGCTTTGTAAGTAGTGGAGAATCTGCTCCGTATTTTATTTTGAGTGTGTCACCTGCTCCCCCATGAACCCCAATGATTACAAGTGCCAAACAATCCTTCTTGCTTATCATTTTCTACCACTCTTTAAGGAACATACTGTATTTACTTGGTTTCTCCATTTTGATTTTCCAGAGCTAAATGCAACGACTTGACAATGATAGTGTAATTCCATGACTCTTTCTGGTGATCCAGAGATTTGGATGGGTCCAGAGCACTGATTTTTGGAATCTGGAACTCTAGGTCTGGGACAGCAAGTTTGATTGTTTGGAAAGTGATATGTTACCTTTAATGGTCCTTTGAATAAAGTCATTGAGTGATGATCATTTCCGTAGCTCTTGTTCTTTAGCTTTTCCAACAAAAGTGTACATAATTTTCAGGTTGGAATTAGTGTTAAAGCAATTTTTTCCTTCTATCCAGTGGGATTTGGCATAAGAGTATGAATGTGCTAGGTGAGGAATATTATGAGTTTATTTTTCCAAATAGAGTTAGACTTCAATGGTTGACAGTAACAATTACAAACAATAACCAAGAAGGAGTTGGGCTGCTGTGTGTAGCTGATGATGTGCTCCGGCATCTGTAGGGGACATAAATCAATCATATATACTACAGAGTGGTACACAACCTGCACAGTTGAGTATAGGGAAGAGATAAGGGGTCACAATCACCACTAGCACTGATGTGGCAGAACAAGGTGAAGTTTAACTATTGTGTCTCAATGCCATCTGAATTTTAAACTTATGCTTTTACTTAAATATCTGATTCACACTCTGAAGTTTGCTATTACCTTTGGTTCTTTCTGTGGTGTAGCTAAGTGTTTCACCTACAGTGGTGCTTTAGGGTACTCTATGAAAATTTGATTGCAAAATTATGAGGATGAAGAGAAAGGGCCACAAATTTGGCATCTAGGGGTTTGGATTCAAACGTTGCTGGACAACTATAAACAGGATTTTTCTGGCCTCTCAGACTCCTTAACCATACAACAGAGTTAATGGTGGCTTTTTCATCAATTAGATGATAAGATTATATATTTGAGAGAATTTGATACACAATAAATACTTTGCCCATATTGATCTACTCTCAAAAGGTAAAGGCCATAGAAATGAAAGCTTGTTACAATGTTGTTAGATGTGAATTTAAAGGTTGCATTCATAGAGGAGCCTCTTGGGCACCAGATCATAGTAGATTTCTTCATACAAACAAGAGCTGTTTGGAAGGGGATTTAGGAAAGGAGGGAGAGGAGAGGAAAGGGAAGGCAAGGGGAAGTAAAAAGGATTAAAATACTATGCACATGTACCAATTCCTCACGATGAATGAATTCATTATGTATCACAAAGACTTACAATTTTTTTTTAAGGAATCATTTGGGAGGCTTAAGAGAGCCGTGTAGTTAGAGTTGAATTAACTGCATGTGGCATTCATCTCCAGGGACAGAGGTCTGAACTCCGGGACAGCCCAAGAATATCTCTGGTTTTTATTTTTCTCTCTGACATGTTGAGTTTTGTTATCTTTCAACAGAGCCAGTTTGCATAAAGATATTCCTCTTTGCCTTGGAAAGTTTGCACAGCTTCCTTTTGTGATTAGACAAGTCAAATAGTTAAAGCTAGGATTTCTCACCCGTACCCTATTTGATATATAGTGTAGGTCTACATTTGTGATTCATTTCATCTGCTGGGGCTGGATATTTGGTGAAATTTTGATCAAAATGTCATTCTTGATGTCCATATGGGCATCTCAGATTTTCTGGCCACAGCTTGCAGATATTGTTTCATATGGTGATGGGATTGGTGAGTAGACGGTGCAGGATAATACACAGTAGAGAAAAGCTTAGCTTGACAAGGGACATTTCTCTCAAATAGGTAACTTAATTCTAACATCAAATTTTTCAGTCTCCTGTGATTCCAGGAACCAAAACAACTGAGGAGGCTGGTTCCAGTAACAATAATGGTATCTTGCATTAGTCTAGTGCTTTATACTTATAAAAACAGCTCTATAATCTCATTGACCCTCACATAAACCCAGCGAGGTGGTTTGGGAGGCATTAGTTTCTTTGTTTTACAACTGTGAAATCCAGGAAAATATTAAGTGTCTCGCCATGATCTCATAGCAAATGATAGAGCTCAGGTCTTTTGGGTACCAGTCTGTTATTTTTTATTTGTAACATACTTCATCATCTTGTGCACTAATGTCCTTTGTTTAAAATTTAGTGGAAAATTTTAATAAATATGCAATATGTATTCATAATTTGAAATTCAAAATGTTATAAAATATATGCCATGAAAACTAAGTCTTCTTTATCCTCCTCTTTTTTCATGAAAATAACACTTTTAAAAGATGTTTTTACTGTGGATCCTTTTCTCAAACAGTGGCAAAATATTAAAAATGATCAGAGATAATAGTTATTAAGATATTTATTAATCTTCATTGCTACTATATTTCTTTTTTACTATTGTCTTTATCCCTCATAATAACAGTATAATAAAAGTATTATTTTCCAGTTTTACAGTAGAGAAAATAGTTTCAGAGTGAAGTAATTTGCCCAACAGCACACATAAAGTAAATGTTGAGGCTGGGATTTGAAGTAAGGCAAATTTCCTGGAAGGCTCACATTCTTAACCTTGATATCACTCTGAAGAAAATAATTTATTCTGGCTGAATACCTCCTGAGAAGACTCTGTCAAGGAAGCAGGACTTTTTAGATAGCTTGCTGGCACTTTTTCCATCTGATTTACTTCTGGTGCTAAAGTCATCACTCAGTCTTGGTCTGCTTTTGCCTATTTTATTATTTTATTTTATTTCATTTTATTTTGATACTGGCAATTGAACCCAGGGGTGATCTACAACTGAGCTACATCCCCAGATCTTTTTATTTATTTATTTTTAAAGTTTGGCGACAAGGTCTCAGGTGCACTTGAACCTCAGCCTTAGTCTCTTTCAGAGCTGGGATTATAGGTGTGTGTCATTCTACTTCTGCCTAAACCGAACAATAGTGAATCAGGAATTTGCTTTCTGGTTTATTTCCTTTCTTCTCCATAATCTCTGAACCTGGACTGGAAGAATGTCTTCTACATATTTTCTACAACATGAAATCATCAGTATGAGACTTGAGAAATCGAAGTTGGCAAAACCAACACAATAAAACAGAAGTTTTGGCTTTGTAAATTCCTTAAGTAAAACCTCCCTGTTCTACAGTGTTATGCTGTATCAGTACTCCTGATATAGTGCATTGATGGGGCCTGTTAAACCCTTTGAAATAAAGGACCAGGCTATTTTTCCCAATTTATTGTATGACAATGCTAAATACTCAATTTCTTCCACCTGAAATTCACTAGGCGAGGTCTCCACTCCACTGGTAATACTTTGTCCCATAAGATGAATCCATCTATCATGCACTAAGATGTTATGTCATTGTCAAATTTCTATAGAAAGTTCTAAGCATTGACTTCCTTTGAAAATCAGTGATTTTGAGGACTGGCAGTGGTGTGTGGATCATATAAAGCTACAGTACACATACAAATAAAATTCAAATATAAGTCTACACAACCCCATGTACTGTACACCGAGGACTGATTAGCCAAGTTTGGCTGCTTAATTAAGAGCAAAAAGCTAGTGATTTGGTCTTATTTCTTTAGAGGTCTTATATTTATGGTCCTTTTACTTTTTTTTTTTTTGAAGGAATGGTGGACAAGACATATCTGAACCTACCAAAACAAGTAATCATGTTACAAATGTGAAATATAGTTGTCTATATGTTCAAGCATACAGTTTAAAGAAATCAATATGAGCCAGCTGAAGAAAAAACAGACAAATAGAAATAAAAACTTGAGAAGAGTCAGTGTGTGGGATAGCTAGCTAGTCCTTCGTCCCATCAGAGACCTAAGGGAGACTCAGTCTGCTGTGTACTTGCCCCCCACCCTAAATCACCTCATAGCTAGCCATCTGGAAGACACCCTGTCACTTAGCTAACATTCTGCAATCTACATCTTAGGTCCTTGGTCTCTAGGTACCATTAAAAACTGAAATCCTCATTTCAATTTCGTTTCTCTTGAACCAGTGAAAGAATTTCTTTAGATATTGCTGATCATTTCTGAGCATTATTAACCATGTAAGCTGGGACCGTGTAGGCCAGTAGTGGCAAACCTATGGAACATGTGCCCCAGTGTCTCTGAGTCAAGTCACCCCAGCAGCTCAGCAATCAGACAACAATTGCTTTTTAAAAACTAAAACCTCAAAATTCAGGTTTAATTGCAGTACTTACTGGCAAGCTGTGATAAATAAGTGGGTTTTGGATTGCAGTTCAGACATTTAAATTAATGTTCACCATTACTGATGTAGGCAGTACAAAAGACCCAGGTACCTAGGACTGTGTGGCTGCAAATCGTTGCAAACTTTCTTCTCATCAATAGATAAGACTAAGTTGGAAACTTCGAGAGAATTAACAGAGAGAACAGAATTGTTTTGAGTGAAAGGTCAAGAAGAGAAGGCCCTCAAAAGAACTGATTACCTCTTAGATCAGACCATGTGGAACTTGTGAAAGTGCATATAACAGATCTACTGAATCAGAATCTCAAGTGGTAGGACTGTAGAGTTTAAAATTTTTTTAAAACAACTTTCCTATGGCATCGTAAACATACAAAAGTTTAATGAACACTGGTTTAGGGTTAACTCTCATTTTAGTTTAATTCTGTTCCCTCTTCACATACTTCCAAATGTCTCTCCAAAGCCCATTTTCTTAATGTGCTAAAATGAGAAAATTTGATGCTGCTTGTCAAAGTAAAGGCCTAACCTCCCCAAGGCTTATTGTTGCTAGTGGTTTCCTGCCTGACTTCTTTTCACTGTTGGCTTCTTCATACACAGGATTCTCTTGTGAATTCATCAGTAGCTGGGTTGCAGTAAGTGTGTAAAACCTAAGATTCAGAGGTCTGATAGAATTAGGTTGGGTCCTGTTTCTGTTGCTTGCCATCTGTGTCACTGTAATGGTTAAATTCTCTGACTACTCAGATTCCTTATTTCTAAAATGGAGAAAATAATAGTTCATATCTTATAGGATTGTGTTAGAAATAAATGAAATAATTGATGTACCTGACACATTGTAAGTACTCAGTCCATTTTAGCTGTTTAATATTAACATTAAGAATATTACCACAACATTTGCCATGGACATTATATGCATCTTTGGCTCCAGGGTCCTAACATGAACTTAAACTTCAATCTAGGGAGGGATACCTCAGTCTGGTCCCACAGCATGGCAGTTCCTGTGATTTGGACTTTGCTTGAATTGGTCAGATCGCTGCTCATGGACACACAAATTCACTGATTACCCAACTGCCTACTCAGTGTTCCGTCTGGGTCCTCCAAAAGATCCTCTAACTCAAATGTCAGAAGATAAACTTGCCATCTCCTCTCACAAGATGCCCCCTCTCAGCTTTGCTTTTACAGTAACAGGTACAGTCATCTTTCCAATTGCACAGAAAAGGAAACCTGAAAGT
>PVLA01003751.1:95670-200898 GCA_004027455.1 Hydrochoerus hydrochaeris
TAAATCCCTGGCCTCAAACTGTCCCTTAACTGTTTTTTCTCACCAAAACTGTCCCTTAACTGTTTTTTTCTCCAATATATTCTGTGTCTCACAGAATAATTAAAACACAAGTTAAAATACCATAATATCTGTTCTTCTCTCATTATTTGCCCTAGTATTTTCTTACTGGTATTTGTTTCAGTTGAGATTCTTGATAAGTTACGGTGCATTTTTGTTTATTGCCTGACTTCCCTACTGGGAGGTAAGTTCCATGAGGGTAGGGACTTTGATAATTGTGAGTGCTTAGTGCATGGTAGGTATTCAGAGCATATTTGTTCAGTGAATGGCCTCATTTCCTTTCAGTGCCTGCCTTCCCATCATTCTCTGGATAAGAAACTGTGGAGAGTGGCTGAGCCAAAGTTTGGTGAATTTCTTGGGGCTAGAGCAAGGCCATCCTTGAGAACACAGAGCTCCAGAGGAGAGCCATATAGGCAAGTTGTTGGGTCTAGAGCAGGACCGGTCCAGCAGGTGTCTGGCCTTGGTGTTCTTCCATGCTAACTATAGCACAGATAGCTCTGAAAATATTTTGCTTTCAGTGTTCTCAGTAAAACACTGAGACCTTGCACTTTTAACCCCGTTGTGCATTTCTCCCCATTTTTACAGTGTATAAATAATGAGGCAAACCACTCTGAGTTGTTGCTGCCACTCCTTCAGAGAGGTCAGGCCCCTGCTGGGTTCCAGATTTCTTTTCTGTATGTGTCTATAATTTTTTTAAATTTCCCATTGCTCCCTCTCAGGACCCTGCTCCCCATGCAGATTGTGATTAGAAGCAAATTGGTAGAATGATCTAGAAGGTCTTATATACTCTGACTCCCATGATCTCTGTGGCTTTAGGCTTTCTCATCCTCTCTTTCTTGAGTGATGGGCAAAAGCCAGCTTTACCTTTTGAGAAATGGCAGACTACCCTGGCATCAGGGCCTTGTTCATGCTTCTCACCCTGCCTGGAGTCACTTCCTTCACTAGGCTGACACCTAGTCCTCAATCACATATGAGTTCTGCAAGGATGTGTATATTAGCTTCCCTAGACAGAAAGTTTTCTTTATAACAGTCATTGTAGTGTGCAGTTGTATTCCTGTTGGATGGATTGACTAATATCTCTCTGTCCCAGTAGACCAGGGATAGGCAGCTCTGGATATAGACCGCATTGGTCTCTCTGCTTATTTTGAGTGGATTTTATTATTTTTTATGGATTTTTTGACATCACATTCACAGAGTAAGTGAACTCATGGACCTCAAAGTCAAAAATATTTATAATCTAGCTTTTTATAGGGAAATTTTGTTAATTCTTCCCTAAACTATACACTCCAGAGGGAAGGAAATGCCTATTTTATTCATTAAAGTGCATAAAGTGTGTTGAATAAATTGGATAAATGCATGATTTCCAATATGCTGATTGTATTCTCTATCTGGAAGGTAATCATACCTTCCATTCCAGATATATTCTTAGACTTTTGATGACTGAGCTGAACTGGTAGTTGTAGAAAGTAAAATTATAAAAATCAAGTATTATGATTATCATTGCTTAAATATTATGATTATGGAGTTGTATGCATGTACATTGTAAGGTGGCTCATGTGATGAGTATTTGAACAAAACCATGAACACTATGTATATATGGAGATCAACTAGACAGTGTAATGACTATTTTCATTTATAGTAGAAGCATCACATAACTTTAGTAGAAAATTTTTTAGGTGAGGTATATTTCAGTGTTTCAATGGAAGAAAAGGAAATAAATAAATTTGTTGTTTAAATACTTAACATCTTTAGTTCTTCCTTGCTCATCTTTCTTTGATACTCTGAGTTCCTCAGTAGTCTAAATCTGTAGAAACAACCTCTTTTTGGAAAATAAAATATGTACAGTCCAAATACTTGGAGGTTTTTAAAAAGGCTTTTAAGGCTAATTAATAATTTTGTCTCCCTCTGTCCCTTACCCCTTCTCTTTCTTCATAGTGATAGTTTCTAGTAAGTTCAACTTCTGTTGATTTCCTAAGATTAGATAGAATGCTATATTTGATGTACATGTGATTAGTTAGAGTCCAGTGGGCTAAAAATTATACAACATCTTTATTTAACTTAAGCATGCCCATAAAAAGGTATTATCTAGAAAATAAAAATTTCGGAGGTGAGGCAGTTTTAGGTATAGGAACATTTGTTCATTAAAAAAATACTACTACTATCATCACAATGTTGTTTTAGGTGCCAGAACTATAGCAATAAATGAAACTTACAAAAGTCCTACCTTTTCATAGATTGCATTCTAATAGCATAAGGGAAGATCATTATAGAGCATAATTAGACCACTGTAAGAGTTTGATGTGTTGGCAAGTTTACCTGATATCTCAGTTGTAGGTAGTATAGTGGACAATAAGTCCACTATAATCTTCTCCTAATGACCAGTTTATTTGACTAAACAACACTGTATTCATCCCACTGGGATCATTATAAATTTGGTCCAGATCCTGTGATCTATTGGCCCACAGCAGGTGGCTCTATTTGAGTCTTACCCTTTTCCTGAGGTTCAGGATAAATACTATTTACCTTTCCTATTCTTTTTAAGAACCACCAGAAAGCAAGTGAATAGGACTTTGAAGTGCCCATAACTGGGGCCAAAGGGCCAGGCTTTCCACACTGTCCTGTCAGTACAACTAATCCCTTGAATCAAGTAAGTGACTATGCTGCCCCTCCTTTGAATATTGATAATCTTTTTCACTGAGCTATTCTTATCCCACTCTATTTCTGGTTTTTCTGTTGCAGGTTCCTCAAGATTTGTCTCAGCAGATTGATAAAAGCTCATTTCATACCTTGGTGTTATCATGTACTAGTGCTGGACTCAATTCTGTCATTCATTTCTGCTTATTAGATGGAATCCCCAAAATGGTTCATGTCTGTGCTGTACTTCCAGACCACACTGTGAACATGTCCTAGCACAATGTCTCTGGTTCTCTGGGCACTATCGAGATTGGCTCTGCCTTCATTGGACCCAGACTTTGATTACAGATCTCTGCCTGGAATTCAGCACCTTCTTCTTCTTTGTTCCTATTAGCTTCCTGGCAAACCCTACTGTCCTCCCACCAACTGGTGTCCAGTGTTAGTGCCTGGAAGTGGAGAACTAACCTTGATGTGGTCTAATTATATTAGTTGTTATGATGCAGCCTGGGGATTATATACTAAGCCACAGTGCTTGCCTATCAGTGGTGAGACTATAGGTTTAAAAATTCTCTTGTTATTTTCTATGTTAAATTAAAAAATGAATATATTCTTCTTGTTATAAGAAAAAAACATAAATTTATTTTTAATTAAAACTGTAGTAATTCTTCACCTTAAATAGTGGAAAGTAATGGTATGGATTTGTGATTTTTAATATTAAAATTTCCACAACTCACAAGTAAGTTGGAGATAACATCTCTTATCTGTGGTTAGAACATTTCAGGCTTTCTAAAGAGGTAGGTCTTATTTTTATCATTTTGTCTTGTTTTATTTCCATTGCCATATGTACAGCTCCAAGGAAATTTTTTTTGATGTATATCTTAAGTGAAATAAATAGATTCAGTTGTTGGAGGGAAGTCAGGGGTTCAGGGTTCTTGAGAGTTTGAATCTATCGTCCAGTTTGGAAGGCAGCCCTATAATGAAAGTATGCCTACTGTTGTTTGGGGACCTCCTTTGCAACACTTTCCTAGCATATGTATGGTATGGACAGAGTTCATATGCCAAGGTGTAGGATGAAAAATATCCAGACCTAAAATAAACTAGGCAGTAGGACGTTTTGAATTTTAATATGTATTAAAAATGTTACCCATTCTGAGGCTGCATTTGAAAAGGAGGCATAAAGATAAAGGCCTGTTTTATTAGGAAATGTTATAGTAGAATAAAATTTGACAACTGCATTGGGAAGTAGATGGAGACTCCCTTAGCATGAGTTTGTTTTTTGAAATCCATGGAATGGTGGGATTTTAAGAGCATGGACTCTGAAGCCAATCTCCCTGGGTTTCACTCTGTCACTTGTCAGCTGAACAATCTTGGCAGGCTGGTTACCTTTGCCTCAGTTTCTTCATCTATAAAGTAAGTACAGTAACAGACACTCTCTCATAGGGTTGTTCTGAGATGTATTCTTTGGCTAACTGGGTATGTGAAGAATTGCTGGGGATTACAAAACGGCAGACATTTGGCTAACCCAATATTTATTCTCAATCTCTTTTATCTCAGGCTTTTCCCCTAGAGACAGGAAAACCTAACATGTATTCTTTATTTGCCCTTCAGCTAGGGATAACCTCTCACAGTTCTAGCCAATGGATGTAAGTGAACTCTATAAGACAATTTCTTGGAATGATTTCCTTTTTCTATGAAAGAAACAATTGCAATTAGCACTGCCTGCCCCTTTTACTGCCTTATACATGGCTGTCACATCTAGAATGACAACTGACATTTATCAACAATGAGGTGACAAGCTAATGGGAAGCCAAGAGAATCTCAGAGATACAAGCCTTACATTATTATGCTGTAGAACCAGTTGCAAGAGCCTACATGTCACTAGACTGCTTGCATGTAAGCCTCAGTAGGTTAAGCTTTCTGTTACTTACAGTTGAAAATATTTTTTGTTAGTGTAAAGAATTCCATTCATTTTATTTGTTTTTTATTTTTGTTGACACATGTATAGATACAGATGGCAAATACTTCCTTGTTATTGCAATTCATTCTGCCCCAGTGCCGTGTTTCCCAGAACGTGGTTTTAGGAGCACTTGCATTAAGATTACTTTGGGCTCTGGGGGATGTTCCTGGAAGTGGGGATCTTTGACTTTGCATGGTAGACAAGTTTTTTAAGTGATCCTGATGCATGCTAAACTTGGAAAGTCTTAATTTTTTCTAGGACAATCTCTGGGCATGTAGTAGGTGCTAAGCACTGCATCAGACACTGTGGATGTAAAAGGTAGATGAAACAGCTTGGCCCTTGAAAAGCTGTGTGATGGTGCTAATTTTGGCTCCACGTGGTAATTTCTGAAAAAAAGAGTATTAGTGAATCAGTAGGTTGATCTTCAGTAGGTCCAGATTCTACTGGAGTAGAATCTCTAGTAGGTCTGGAGACTAGGAGTTATCTGTAGCCAAATGATATTTCAATCCTAATGTCAGTCAATTCGTTGTTTTTTATCCTGCTAATTTGAGTCCAGTAGATAGCATTATTTTGACTTTAATGAAATTCTATGACAGCACATTTAATACAGCTAATGCCACAGAACTAGTTCAATATTTTAATTGATTTTGTTTTCAGGAAAATTAAAACTATGCATTATTTTCTATTTTTTATTATGATTTTTAAAACAAACTTATTTTAATTTGGAGCAGCTTTTTCTCATGGAAAATTCACAGGGACAATTTACCAGTTTATAGTTTTTGTGTTGTCTTACTTTGTGGTCATTATACCAACTAAGTCCAATTTGACTAGTTAAAATGTTACAAATCTAAATTTAGTCAAGAGGGTTGAGTTGACTGTCAAATTAATACCATTTTGAAGTTTTCATTGGGGCTAATTTCATAAGCTTTTGATTAAAATTTCTTTAGGTCAGTTTTAAACTTTCAACAGAATGAGATTCTTTAGTCATTTTTAAAAATATTGAAATATTCTACTTAAAATGTCATTTCAAAAAATGTTAAATGTTCTATTTTCAGGTTTTGTTTGTTGGTTATTTTTTTGAACCAGTAATGTTATAATTTTAATAAAAATTAGAGTTTTTATGCACTTTTTCTTGTCTATGAGAAAATTGGAGTGACATTTCTTTTATAGTCTACAATTCAGCTGGCAGGCAAGAGAAGGGGTATCGTTTTGAGAATCCAGTTGTTTTATTTGCTTTAGATCACTTCACATGCTGAGTACCAAAGGTCCAGGATTTGCAAGCAGGAGAGTAATACTGATGCCAAACAACTGTGGTAAATGAGGGGAGAGAGTGCTTTGCATAGTTCAAGTTGCGGGAAGGGAGTGGGCAGTGGCTGCAGAAGCCAGGTTGCTGAGACATTGTGTGTGTGTACAATGAGAGCTAAGACAGTGAGTAAGAACCATGTGCCTAAGCAGCCTAGCTGACAAGGAGAGGAGAAATAGAGATAGGAACTAAGAAATGGAATGCTTTAAGCTAATGTGAACTTGACATGTTGATGAACTGATGGGAAAGAGTCAGTTAGAGAAATGCTGCAGTGCAGTAAAAGAGGATTGTAGGTGGAACAGTACCCATGAAGAAACATGAAGCAATGGGAACGTGAGCTGGCTTCATGTTGAGGGACAGGAGATTAAAATTGATGGGGTTGTTTCTCAGTGAGGCAGGAGGCAATGTAGTCCACTGAGTCAGTAAGGGTTGTTGAGGGCTGGGCTACTAGTGGGCTTAGAAACTCTTGCTTTGGTTTATCTGGTAGGTTTCTTCAGCAACCTTCTGGTAATCCCATTACCTGTCATTTGGGGACCTTTTCCTCTGTGGGTCATAGAATTTGGCATATGATCACACTGAGTTATTTCTGAATGAAAGAAGCCTGCAATGAGATTAAATGAGTAGAATCAGCCATTTCGGGCCTTATCATAGTATTGGTATCAATACCCATGGTAAAGTAGATGTTAAGGGGGTGGCTGAATATGCATACATGGAGCTTGGGGGAGAGGTCAGACATCATCTGAAAAAAAAGGCATGCAGTGACCTAGACCTGGATGAGATCACTTGGTGAGAAATCTCCGTTAGGTGGAGAGAGGGCTAAACAAAGATAACTGGGCCTCACTCAGCACTCAAAGATGAGGGAGAGGAGAACAGCAGTAATAAACTGTGAATAAAAATGGGGAGTGTGGATTTGTGGAAGGCATGCGAAGAAAGTGAAGTAGGAGTGATTAACTTTGATTGGGAAAGTGAAGTAAACTGAGGTTTGCCCTCAGGATTGGAACTGGCAAGGAGGAAGTCATTGCTCCAGTGAGAGTATTTTTATTGGAAAAGAGAGAGTGTGTTGAAGAAAAGGAGATGGAGCATACTAATCTTTTGAGGAAGGGAGCAAAGGGGAGCAGAATTATTAAGTAGTAGTCAAAGGAAATATGGGATAAGGTAGAGTTTTGTTTTGTTTTCATTAAGGCATTATTATAGCATGCATAGATGATGATAGGAATAATTACATGGAAAGGAAAAATTAGAGATGTAAGACAGAAAATAAATAACCTTAATAGCAAAGACTTTGAGAAGGTGAGAGGAGTGAATCAGTGTTTCGTAGAGAGTTTCAAAGTGAGTCAAATTAGGGTCTGTTCATCTTTTCTCTTTGGGATAAATCAGAGTATGTGGTAGAGATGAAGCTAGATAATGTTAGGTAATGTTGTTGATAAGAAAATGAAACAGTTTTCTATGAATTGCTTTTAGTTTATTAGTGCAACAAGAAACATTGTTGTTGGTTAGTGGTTAGGCATGGTGGTTTCTTAGTGTAGGGCGAACAGTTAGTTTGGACACTGTGAGTACATGACTACTGGCTTTGGAAAAATAGAGATCATTGGTGACCTTGCCCAGAGAAGGTGGAGGTGACAGTGGTGGCTGAGGATATTATCAGTGAGAGAAGTTGGGAGAAGGAAATTCTTTTTATGCTGTGACTCCTCAGTTTTACCATGGGAGTCTGGCACTTTGCCTACTTACTTGGAAGGAACCTGGGTCCAGAACAGAAGCAAAGTGCTAATGTTGTGAAGGAGGCGAAGGCAAGTCATGGATAGAGAAAGATTCATGGGGGCATCACATGAATTCTGTATGCAGCTTTATCACCTGTTTATCCTCTGAAGGGTTTCCAGCTGTGGACATACATGTGAGAACCAGTAAAGCCTATTTATTTTTTCTGTGCTTGCAAAGGAGTCAGGAACTGTCACCTGTGTTTGACTGAGACTTAAAGGCAGATAGAGAAGAGGAAAGCTTCCCGGTGCAAACGGGAAGGCTTCAGGTGAGTCCTTAATGGATGTTAACTGGATGTAACTGGAGAACCTGGAGAAAGGCTGACAAGTGAGCCATTCTTATAACTGGTTAGAGAAACATGTTTTTTTTTTTTTCTGGTTGGTCCTAAGTTGGAAGCAGAGCAAAAATGAGGGAAGGTGGATATCTTTGATCAAGTCTGACAATTTTGGGCTGATGGCTGCAGAAACTGTGGTTTAGCTTTTTGGAATGGTTACTGCAGAGGCTGTGAATCAAATGTCTCTTTCTTTGTGCAGACATTCAGTTTCTCAAAGCCATTTTGTTTAAGCCACTTTATGTTGGGTATCTATTGTTTACAACTGAAAGAATTGTGACTACTACAGACAGCAATTTGTGAGTAGTTTGAAAATGATCCTAGAGGTGCAAAACTGGGTGATTAAGCAAAAGAAATTCGAGGGATGATAATCAGCACTTTTGACTACTTTTTATTGGGACCCTACATAAACCATTTAATTCTCAGCAATATATGATTTAGGGATTTCTACTTTTTAGATGGGGAAATGGACTCACAGGAGGCAAGTAAAATGCTGAGCCAGGGATTCAAACTGGAGTCTTGTGTTTTGAGATCCAAATCATTTGCTCTCAGGTCATCCTACTTTGGGGTTGAAATGGAAAGAAAATTCTCTCTCTCTAGTCATCAACTGGCAGCCGCTATACCAAGATACTCCAAAAGACACCTATGTATTGTCCTCATATTTACTGCTTCATATGGGCTCTGAAGGGTGTCTAGCTATCCTTTTTGGCTGGTTTACTGGGTTGGCACCTATTGTGACTATGGCTGTACTACAGCTGAAATGAATTGTCAATATTTTCCTACAGGTTTTCTCATCCTCAGAATCAATTTTTAAAGTCATATAGTGTTAAAAAATTAGTCATTGATGTTAGTATTGATTGTATAGACAATTTTTCTATGCAAATTGTCCATAAAGACCACATTTTATGATCTGAAGATATTACATCTTGATTTCTTTCTGGTAAAATATATACCCTTTTATGCTGTGCCATACATTTATAAAATTTTCACAATGGAAGGTAAAAGATCTGTTTTTCTTTTAAAAATTTTTTTATTTAAAGAAAAAATATGAAAAGGGTAGAAATAATACTGAATTTCAGAAAAAAAGATAAACAGTAAAAAAATCACTAGTTGATAAATTACATATTGTCCTCTTAGAAATAGTTGGTCAAGTTACAAAATTAAAGCATATACAAAGTAGATATTCAAACAGTGAGACTGTAAACAGCTACACATGCATGAATCTCTACATGTATTTCTATCCTTTCTGTATTAGAGGGAAAAACAAAACATAGCAACACAAAACAAAACAAATTCCTATAAAAACGTGAAATCAAAAAGTCATATAAAACCACAGTAAAAGGTGATCTACAATGATTACTGTGTTGTTTCTTATTATCTTCAATAGAATTGTCTATATCATCAGGCATAATTGAATATAGCAGTATAATTTAATATAGCAGTACATAAAAATATTAGGAAAAATAAAACATTGTAGACAGTATAAAACTTCAAAGGCAGGTAGTAATCAAACCATAGTGGATATTCTAGTGAATCTTGTCATCTTCAGTGCAGTTGCCTATACTCTCAGACTTGATACTATCAATCATAACAGCTTTGAATAAAATCTATCAATACAAAACAGCAGTCTAACAAACCAGATTCAATTACGATCAGTCATGGTAAAACAGTGTAGGTTATACAAAGCTTTAGATTCCATTAATAGGAAATTAAGGATGATTGCCATACTATATCCTGTTATTTTTGGGATAACTATCTGTGCCCACAAATCTAATACAAGTAGACAAACTGAAACAGAGTATAATCCATCTAAGCAGAGTGGTGTGAGTAATGTGGGTTTTAAATCCTGGTACACTATTAACAATATCCTCTGCCTTCTTTTTTAGGCTATTCTTCCCCTTTCACTCCCACAGGGTGCTATGCATTTTGGGTCCCACCAACTCCCTCAGTTTTTAGATTGGGGGTGACCAACTATTTACATAAGTGGTTCTGAACCTTCTCAGTCCTGAACTTGATCTCAAGTTGTATTCCTTTAGCTACAAAAGCTTCAAGGTTTTCCTTCGTTGTAGCTGAGTAGTTCTCTACTGCACATAGGTATCCTGTCTTTCAATCCTATCTGCAGGTGTTGGTTAAGTTGCTCCTATTTCTCTCTGGCTCGCTGTCACATAGAGCATTGTTTTCTCATATTTGATTTTCGGTCCATAAACCCTCTCTCAGGTTGATTATAGTTCCTGTACAGAGAATCTCAATGGATCCTACCTCCTGATCTACTCTGCCTTTTTTTTTTTTTTAGTGTATCAAGGCCATCTATGTTAAAGATTATAGCCAGTTTTCTCTGCCTCATTTCTGCTATGCTATTTTTCTGCCTTTGTTTGTCTACTTTTCTCCTTCATTCTACTGCCTGCCCCATTCAGTGAGGCCTTTCTTCCACTGTTCCCAAAATCCTGGTATATTTTTTCTCTCTCTCTAGAATGTCCTTCATTATTCTCTGTAGGTTTGGATTGGTGGTCACAAATTCCCCCAGTTCCTTTTTGTCATGGAAGCATCTTGTTTCTCCATTAATTTCTGGTGACTGTTTTGCAGGGTACATCAATCTGGGCTGGAGGTTTTCTTTCAGGGCTTGGAATATTTCACTCCAAGCTCTTCTTGATCTGATGGTCTGTGTTGAAAAGTCTGCCATGAACTTGATGGGCTTTCCTTTATAGGTAATCTGTTTCTTTTCTCTCATGGCTTTTAATATTTTTTTATATTGAATTTCTGCTATCTTGATTATTATATGTCTGGGTGTAGCTCTGTTTTGGTTGTAGGTGGCTGGAGTTTTGTATGCCTCACATAACTGAATGTCATTTTCTTTTCCCATGCTTGGGAAGTTTTCCAATAGCCTTTGTAATTCACCTGTTTTTATTCCTGCTTCTTTATTCACATTTCTTATTCTTAAATTATAGATTCTCTTGTCATCTTCTAGCCTTTGTATTGTTGCTGCCTGTTTCCTTGTTATTTTTAAGAGATCTTTCCTTTCATGACCATACACTGCAAACTTATCTTCAAGTTTTCATAGTCTATCCTTAGTTTCTTTTGAGCAGTTTTGCCAGCTTTCAATGGAATTTTTAATTTCCTGGTAGTCTCTTTGAATCTGCTTCATATATTCTATATTTTCTTTATATTCTTTATCGAATGTTTCTCTCCTTTTTTTGTGTTCCTCCCTTCTTCTGTCTGTATCTTCTTGAGAGGTGCTTAGCATTTCTTTTATTAATCTACTTATATATTGCTTTACCTGATTTAATATTTCAGTTTTGAGCTCATCTACAAGGTCCTGAAGATATGTTTTAATGTCCATTGAAGCTGTGTCTGATGTTGTATGTTTGCTGCCCTCAGTCTCTTATTTTTCCTTCTCCTGGATCAATGTTCTCAGGGTTTTGGGCTAGGGGCCTTTTCTTGTTTCTTTCTCTTGTCATGTTTTTGGTTTCTTCCATACAGGTGTATAGTGGAGGTCTCAGTCCCTTTCCTTGTTGGTTATGATTCTTCTGAAGCATGCTCGTGAGGGATTTCTGCCCTCTCCTGTTTGCTCTTGTCACTGAGGTGTAAGCAGGGGCTGCATATGCTGGTCCCTCCCGACTGGGCCAGTCAAACTTCAGGGGCCTTCACCAGGTTAGTGTATGTTATGTGTAGGGAGTGGGTTTGGGATGGCTTATTGGGTCCTGGCTAGGGGCATGACCCAGGACAAGCAAATCCCACGAATCTGCTCTCGGGAGGGAGCAACCAATTGAAGTCACTGTTGCTCCTAGTTCAGGCTCCTCCTGCCTGATTCTAACATGTTGCCCATTTAGTCATGCCCTTCCTGTGGTGGGGGTGTCTTATTCCCAGCACTGACCATGGATTAATGAAGGTCCCTTCACCGGCTCTGTTCTCCATTGGGCTCACCAACCCCCAACTTCAGTGTGGCTGTGGCTCCTGTGAGTTGTGGCAGGAACGAGTTCGGGTGACTCAGTGGGTTGCAGTGAAAGCGACATGTCCACTAATTTTAACTGTACCAATTGTAGCCCCAAGATTGCATGTTTGACGAGAGTTTTTTGTTTTAATTTCTTTCTATGTCGAGAGGATCCATCTCCCTCTGTCCGGGTCTCTCCAGGATGTTTTATTCTGGCATATGAGTTGTTCTCCCCAGGAGGCTTTGTATTTTCTTGCTCATTGATTGGCCATCTTTAGCCCCTTCAGATCTGTTTTTCTTTAAATATTTAAAATAACAACCCCTCCAAACCTAAAAGATGTGATGTCTTGATATTAGTAGATATGCATCAATGGAAATGAATAAGCAATAATGTTCTGAGTGTTACTAAGGGAATGTTTGGTGAATTGTCTCCCTGTGTTAAGAGGAAAGTCTGCCCTTTGACATGACTGCAGCAGGATGAGCAGCCTTCTGCATGACAGTGGGAGCATCATTAGGGTGAATTAGAAGTTGATTGGGTGAGGGTTCTTTTCTGTTAAAACTGGACTGCATTGCTTTAGCCAACATTTCTTTTTTTTCTCCATGAATGATTAGGAAAGTTCCCTGACTGCTGGATCTGGAAGGAATAGTTAGAACAAATCTAGATTTGATCTTAGGTAAGATCCTCATTCAGAATTTGAATTTTCAAATTCCTCTTTCCTGTCATTCTCCCTTGGAAGCTAATGGTACAGTGAACGTACTTATTATGTGCAGATAACAAAATGATTGGTGTCCCTAGTAAGGCATTCTTATTCTCCCAGATGTAGAGAACACTTCCTTTAACATCCATGTGTATGCAGATGTCATGTAGTTTGTCACCTCAGGACCTTCTAGGAGGGAGAAGAGAGCTGCACCTGGATGGTTATAATAATTGGCAGGCCTGGTCCACATCCTCAGACTTTGTGGATTCATTGTGGTCTATCATGTGTGAATTTGGTTAATAACTCATTAATTTATTAAAACCAAAAAAACATAAAACTGAATAAAATAATGGTTGTGTTCCCAGAACAATTCCCCACAGATGGCTAAGTGAGTCTAGTAAACAAAATAAAAGAAAACAGAAACCAAGGGTTTCATTTGGTCTATCTATGGATGATAGCCTTTAAAATTTCATCTTCCCTTTTTAGTGCCTTGGGGATGAAGTGACTACTCAGCTAGGCTTTCTGTAGTAGTTGGTATTGGGTTCAGTGTTGCCAAAGCAGCCATTTTGTGATAATGGGTAACCAGGAGCCTGCAGTGGGTTAGGTTTCATCACAATCACAAGGGATTCTATTGGGAAGATTCTATTTTAGAGCTACATGTAGAAGTGACTTTTTTTTTTGAAGAGTAGACTATATTTATTGAGAAAAAGCTTCTGTCTGAAGAGAGACAGAAGGGGGTCCCAAGTGGGTTGCCCCAAACCCTGTCTTTTCCAGGGACTTTTTATAGAGGAAAATCATGAGATTAGATGACTCAAAGGTGGGGAAATGGGAATTTGCCACATGGGCGTAAAATGACCCAGATTTAATCCCTAAGGTTTATACTTGAGGGTGTGCTTGCATTGGTCTTGAGATCTGACCCTCAGCAAGAGGTGTGTGTCTCCTGTTTTGAGATCTGGTCCACAGCAAGAGGTGTGTGTCTCCTCCAAGGTCATCAGACATCTGGTCTTCTGTTCCAGCTTCTTTGAGGGCTTAGCCCTGTCTAACTGCCTATCATATTTCTAACTGGCTCAGCTGCCTGTAACATTCTCCCCTCTGAAGAAGTAACCCAAACTGCCATGAGGGGAAAGGGGCAGAAGACTGATCTAGCTGCTTCAAGCTGAACAGGGATGCAGTTTTTGAATGGCAGTTTGAGGTACTTCTACAGAGATCCTGTCTAGAGGCACTTGACAGACACCAGGCATTTTCATGTTGGATATGCACACCGCTTTAAGTCTGGAGGAGAAAAAGCCAAAGAAACTGTTAAGTATGCATGGGCCAAAGAGTAGAATTAATAAGACAATTATGAGTATAGTTCTATGTCAAGTGAGATGCTTGGTCTGGTGGATTTTTAAAAGCAACAAGAAACTGAGAGTCTGTATGAAAAGGAATACAAAAGAAGGCATCCTTTAAATCTAACACTGAAAACCAACTGGCATCTTCTGGGATCTGAGAAAGCAGAGTGTATGGATTGGGTACCACAGGGTGAATGGGCACTACTGCCTCATTTATCAATCTAAGGTCCTGTACTAACCTCTATTCCCATTGGGTTTTTGAATTCCCAAGACTGGAGTATTGCACAGACTCAAGTATTGCACAGGACTCAAATAAACCTTGTACTCTGAGATTATCAGTTATAGGTATTAATCCTTTCTTAACTTTGGGTCTTAAAGGATATTGTCTCTGATGAGGAAAGTAAGTGTCTTGCATAGGGACTGCTTGTGTTCCAGTGGGAATTAGTAGTTCCCCTGGCTCTTGATTTTCTAGCCTTCTAAAATTAACAATATAGTATTCACCTCCAAATGCAATAGCAACCTGTAATGCTGCCTGTCTCTCATTAGAAGTCAATGTCTGATTTAAGAGTAACATTACCTCTTTCCAGTCTATACCTGATTGTTCATATACCTGAGTAAGTCCTCTAAAGACCTCAATGTACTTATCAAAGTCATCTGAAAATTTCCCAAGATCTGATTTTATTTATTTTAGGTCACTAAGAGAGAAAGGAACATGAATTCTGGAAGTTCCACATCTTCCCTGTACGTCCTGTAAAGGCTATTGCCCTTGAGGAGCTTGCTTAAACCCAGCTAAGGATGGGTGTAGTCCTGTAGAAGCCTGGATTATAGCTGGTCTAGAAACCTTATCCTTAAGGCTGGAAGGGCAAGTGGGGGAAAACTCAGGTTCTGTAAAGGTGGGGGTAGATTTAATTAAGGCTATTTTATACTCAGCTTTTAAAAGTTCGGGAGGATTGATTTTAGGCTCTGAGGTAGTAGATGCCTTAAGGGCCTGAGGTACTGAGTTTTCCCTTAGCTCACATTTACATTTAGAATATAAATAAGGAGTATTTCTCAATGCATAGAAAATCTGAACATAATATAACTATGACCATTTTTTCTCCTTTTTACATTATGTTTCTAGTTGCAAAAGTGTATCATAATTAATATTTCCCTCTGTGTTCCACTTTGGCTCTAGGGGGTAGGTAGGCCATGCACTCCTGCAGAGAAACACCAATCTTTTTCAACATGGAAGGGTCAAACATCTTCCAGTGCTTAAGAATGTGTTCCAAAGGAGAGAGAGGGTTTGGCATTGAGTTACCCATGTCTCAATGAGTCCCAGTCCAGAGTTTATGAAACAAAAGTGTCCCGTGATCTCGGTGGAAGACCTCCGAATGATATAGGTGAGTGAAACGCCTGACCTACTATGTTCATGAGTTTGTGTTCTCTAAAGTCAAACAATGAATTTTAGGAACAACAGAGGTGAAGAGTGGAATATATTTATTGAGAGAAAGCTTCTGTCTGAAGAGAGACAGAAGGGGGTCCCAAGCGGGTTGCCCCAGAAGTGACTTTTAAGAGACTGGCAATTAAGTTTTGTGTAAAAGGTGAATACTGATATTTTTCTTGAAGGGAGCAATTTACTTGTTTTAAAAATTTTGGAGTTTTTCATACATTTAAGCTAAATTCAAAAATGAAATAACAAAATAACACACTTGTCATCACTGTTCAGTGTAAAAACTGAAGGATTACTGATGAAGGAGTACGTATGAGCAACCCTGCTCATGTGAGTCTCTTTCCGATTCCCATTTCCTTTGCCCTGTGCACTTCCCAGGAAACAACTTGCTCATATTTTCTAAATATTGGTGATTATAAGAAGAACACATTAGTTTTGCATCTGAAAGTTTTATAAGGTGATATCCATTTTTCTATAATTTTCTTCCCTACTTCTGAGTATGGTGTTTGGCAAGTGCTTTTTAGTTGTTAGTGATTATGCAGTGTGTACAGCAAAGACTATGAGTTTGATGGAATGGACATAAACAGACACACAAATTGAGGTTTTGATATTAGAATCTGTGAGAATAGAATAATGGTACTGGGATAATTTGCATTAAACTAAAATTAGTGGCTGATATGTTATAAAAATAATACTTTTATAATAGATTACTTTGATACACTTTGAATTCAAGCAGAGCTGGATTCACATACTCTTCATCACCATGGTGAGCTCACTAGGAATATTATTACTTTGTCTTTGGAAAAACATGAAGGTTATTCAGAAAAAGTTTAGGTTAAGATATAGAATATATTTTGAATTTGAATATTGTGTTTTGAATGAATTACTCATGACCATGATCTTCCCTGGGAATATTGCTCAGCCTGAAAATACTCCATCCTGGGATCCTGGTAAAAGGGGTATGGAGGTGAGGTAAGGAGGCGGTGGTGGTGGTGATGTGTTGCATTTTCTTTCATTTTCCTTTGATTTCTTTCCTTTTTCAGACAATTACATTTATTGTTAACTGATACATAAAGATTGTACATATTTATGGGATACTATGTGATAGTTTGTTACATGTGTACATTGTATAATATTTAAATCAAGGTGGACATATCTGTCTCCTCAAATAACACTTCTGCATGGTGAAAATATTTAAAAGCCTCTCTATTTTTTTCTAATACTGGGGATTGAATTCAGGATCTTTGCACTGAGCTACATTTGTGCCCTTTTTTATTTTGCCACAAGAGTTTTGCTAAATCACTAAGTTGGGCTTGAATTCGTGATCCTCCTGCTTCAGCCTCCCACAGGGCTGGAGTTAGAGGTATGTGCCACCAAACCTAGCTTCTCCCTTGCTTTCTGAAATACATATTATCTTATCATTCTAGTCGTCTCACTGTGCAATAGCATACTGGGCTATTGTCTGACAGATCAATCACCCTCTTTTCCAAGCTTCCTCAGCCTGTAGCAACCACCAGTCCACTCTTGGATCTCTTTCTGTTCAAGAAATGCAGTAGCTATATTAGGAGCTCAGTTCAATTGGCCCTGATGAGTGAGTTCAGGAAAATTTGTGCCTCCAACTTTGTTCTCTAACTATGTCATTGGAACAATCATATCCTCCCTGTGTATTCCTCATCCAGCCCATCATAAGGCTTAATTTCTTCATCTATAAGATAATGAGATACCTGTCTGAACTGTAATAAAGACGAGTGAATGATGCATGTTATAAATGCTCAATATAATGCCTTATTTATAGTTTTGCTATTGTAATGGTTATTATTATCACTATGACTTATTTTAAAGGCTCAAATTTAGGAATCATTCAACTGTGGAAGACTTCCCTGACTTTCCTCTGTCCTCTATTAGGGGTATGTTTTCCATAAACATGGAAAACACATGTGATGTGTTTTTAAAAATTCTACAAAGAGCTCCTTTCCAAATCTCTTACGTAGTAGTTTTTTTGAGACATATAGGTTTTTTTTTTCAGCCTTTATGGCCTATTTTTTAAAATAGCTTTCATTATTATAAAGCAAATCTTGTCTACTTGTTGTCTTTCTTACTAGGCTGTGAGTTCCTGAGGGGAGCAAACATATGCAATCTTGAGCCGAGGAGATACAGCTACTCAGTACATTTTGCTGCATGACTGGATAAAAAATATTTCTTAAGATATGAATATTATATTGAGTAAGTAGGAACCAGTTAATGACACTTCCCTTTTTAAATACTTTATGAGGCATAGTTATTAATATTTATGTCTATGAGTTGTTAACTCTCCTAAACACTGGAACCAGAGAGCAGTGTGGGATGGAAACCTTGCGGAGAATGAGGAGCCAAAATAAGACATGGATACAATACTGGGAAAACATATATTGCCCTCAAGGAATGGCTGGAGCAAAACAACAAAAGCAAGAAAATAAAGCTCAAAACCCACTCCTCAAATGAGAACATTGAATTTTTTAAAGCCTAAAAAGTTTTGAAATTTGTATTAATGGTTTAACTGCAAATCCCTCTAAACAAATCTGGCAGAAATCATTTACATTTCTGATGAGCTGCTTTTATTATCCTAACAGTGATAGCTGTAGAAGGGAAATATTTTAACAAAAGAAGGCACTTAAACACCATTGTTTGACTATCACTTCCTCAAGAGGTTGGACTTTTCATTTTCTTTAAAGAACAAAGAAATGAAATGCAGGATGGATTACACATTTATCCAGGAGACAAATGGCGGTGTCAGGTTGTACTCAGTCATGCTCAACAAGATTATAAGCTCCAGGGCATTGTACTCTATGGCAGCTCCACCACTGTAGCCCTGGTGCCATTGCAAGATGAGATGCATTAGACCATGAGTCAAAGTTGAAATGCTCCTGAGGTATGATGCTTTTAATCCTTTCCATATGGTATGATATATGCACACCCATGTTTATAGAAGCACAGTTTTTCATAGCTAAATATTGGAAAAAATCCAAACACTCATCAACCGAAGAATGGATAAAAAAGATGTGTTTTTTTAATACAATGGAATATTGCTGAATAATAAAGAAGGGTAAACTTGAGACATTTATAGCTAAATGGATATACCTTGACACCATACTCTTCAGTGAAATAAATTGGACACACATGAAAATATCCCATTGTTTCGGTGGTGTGAAAAACCAAAAGTATAGATAAAAATCAAATTTATAATAGATATTGTGGAATAGGAAGAAATTATTCAGAAGGAAAGGAGAAAATGTCATGGGAAGAAGGAAGGGAAAAAAAAACAAATGAGAACAAATGGAAACAAAGCTTTGTAAATAAGGAATGGGAAAAAAGAAACTAAGATATTTCATGTACAGGTATAGATCACTACGATGAATGTGATCATTATGTATATCTAAGTTGTACTAATAAATTTAATTTAAAAAGTGCTCCTGAGGATTAGAAGCTGCCTTTCAGTGAAGTTTTTAGGGTGTAACTGAATGGTACATTCAAACAGGCCATTCCTCCTTTTTGGGTAGTTCTGTCTGTTTTGGAGAACTGTCTTGAATAAGAAGAGGAAGAAGGTGAACAAGCTACATCTTGGGATGAGTTTGGGTCCTACGTGCATAGCTGGTTTAGGGCATGGAATCCAAGGTGAACTCCCGAGGGGTCAGTGAAGTCAATGGAGTGCCAAAGCAGTCTGTTTTTCCACAAAGCATGCCAGAAGCCAGGCAATATCCACTGAAGAACATCATTAATGAGTGGTGTTTTTCATGTGTGGAGTTTAAAGCATTAGTGAATACTTATTCACAGAGTTGTGAGTCACCCCAGGTTTTATCCAAAGCTCATGTAAAGGTGAAGAAAACAATTCTGGCAGGTTTGACCTTGTCATTCAAAGTGAGCAGCCTGAGGATCCAAGTCCAGACCTCAGGTTCCAAGTCTTCTCATTCAAAATAATCATAGTGTAGTATGACAGTTAGTGCCATATTAACTTTATGATACCAACTGGCTGTTATTTTGTGCAATGAGGAGTCTGCAGAGTAAAGAAGCAGAGTTTCCACTCTAGGAGCTTCTGATTCAGTTTGGGAGATTTGTCTCATGAGCAAAACCATGAGGCATAAGATACTGGCTTGTTCTAAGTGCCAAAAAAGAACACAGGCAAGGACATCAAAGAGAGGGCTGCCATACAGGCTGTAATGGGCAGTCTGGGAATATTTCATGAAGGAACATGAGGGAAACAGGCCTTGTGATGGGCTTTGAAGGCAGACAGGACTGGAACCTGGGGCCTGGGAAGGTGATTTTTAGACTGAAAGATGGGAAGGCATGGGGAAGTGTTGGAATGACCGGGTGCTGGAGACTCCCACTTGTCAGGAGCAGAGGCCTTTGTGGGACCCACAGGTATAAGGTCAGGGAGGGTAGGGACACCTTGAGTGAGTTTTAAAAATAGCTTTAGAGTCTGACCCAGAGAATTCTTGTATTTTCTGAATTTTTTGACATATAATTTCTTTTATGTTGTGTTAATCATCTCTGCCTGGCAGCCCTTTCCTTGATTGCTATAATGACCAGCTACAGGTTCTACTTGCCATCTAATTTCCTGACAATCAGACTCCAAACTGAGACACAGTTCCCCTTGCTCCTCCTCCTGAACAATGAAATGGTCCATCCTAGGTGCATGTATCCTGCAGTAAACCAGGAAAATACAGACTTGTATAGAGAGGATTCTAGAAACTATAGAGAACTACAGTTTTGATGATTTAGAGAAATCAGGGAGAACAAGGTTTTATGTATCTGATTTTTTTATGGTCAATAAAGTAGAACCACTTATTAGATAACTGATGAAAGGAAAGCAGATAATGTGAGTTACTGTTGCCAGGCTTCCTGAACAAGCCTGAGTAGGTTGCTCTAGGACTTACATTCATGCTATTAAAATTTTTAGTCATCTTATGCATGTTAACAATCTAACTCTGGGATTGAGCATTTCCTACCCTTCACAAGGCCCTAGGTTTGAACCCTAGAACTGCAAACACACAAACAAACAAGAAGAAACAAAACAAAACTTTGCTTTAATTTTCTATCATACAAGATGTATGTATTCTATTGTGTTACAGAGTTGTATGGTTAATAAGACTTTATTAGGTTACGGAGTTATTGTAACTTGTTTTTGAAGTTAACTGATTTGATGTTAAAAGTTTTAAGGGAAATTTGTAGGAATCAAATTTTAAGTAGAAACATCCATGCAGTGGATGTTAAATTGCTAACTTTCAAGTAAAGCTTTTAAGGATTTATTTGTAAGGAAGTGGAAGAAACACTGTTAAATGGAAAAAAGAATGTATTTGACTTGGAAATTTTGGGAAGCTCAGTAATAAATCAATGGGAAGAGTAATGATTTCATAGGGAAGTAGAAGAAAAGCAAAATGAATAAGCTTTTGTGTTTTTGTTTTTGAGAGTGAGAGAGGATACTTAGTATAAGGAAAGTATTAAAGAAAAAAAGTCTGACCAGGCTATAACAGCTCTTGAAAACATTCTGTCCTTTCTGTCCTTGCCAACTTACTTGTCTATAATCATATGTGTGTGTGTGTGTGTGTGTGTGTGTGTGTACTGGGGATCAAACCCAGTGGTGCTTTACCACAGAACTACATTCCCAGCCCCTTTTTACTTTCATTTTGAGACAGGGTCTCACCAAGTGCCGTCCTTGAGCTCTGACTTGTGGTCCTCTTGCCTCAACTCCTCAAAGTGCTGGGATTATGGGCATAAGTCACCATAGCCAGATCGTAAGCACTCCTCTTCAAAAACTGTTGCAAAGTAGGGTAAAAGAAATAAAACGAATTCTGCTTTTTTGGATCTCAGGTGTGTCTGGTATGTGTCAACATTTTCACTTAGTCTTCATAATTACCTTTTATAGTTGTTTCCTAAGATTTCCAGTTGAGGCTTCCTCTCATTTCTTTCATCAGGCCACTGACTTCTGTTTCTCCTTATGGATGGTTATCATCTCATATCCCAGGGGCAGAGCCAGAGGAAAGTTCATGCTCAGGATCTTGAAAATAATTGCTTGTAGGAGCTTTTGCCAGGATGTGCTGTCACTGGGCATCTCATGCTGCCCTCACCCTCTGGAGACTTGGGAGGAAGAGAAAGGACTGCAGCATGGGAGAGATGCAGAGGTTGGGTGAGGTGGCTTCCCTACTCACCCTCACCTTGCTGCTCCTTCTTCCTGACTTTCTCTTTCTGTCCCTGTTCAGTCTCTCTCCATACCCATCATTACTTAGCCTCTTCTGTCCTAGTTCCTTCTCTGTTTCTCTTCATACACCTTTTTCTTGGTGAATGTAAGAAGTTCTTGACTCCACTGACTCTTTCAGTGCTGGAAATTGAACCGAGGGCCTCATGTATACTAGCATATGCTCTGCCTCTCAGTTTTATCTCCTGCTCTCAATACCTACTCTTTAATTATTTTGTGATATAACTTTATTATCCTTAAAAGAAATTTGTGGGTAAGAGGAGTTCAGCATACAAACTTTTAAAAGTCAATCTAATTGTGTTGTAAATAAAAAGGAAATAAAAGTTAACTCATTTGCAATGAGTGAAGTATACTTGTACGTGCTCAGGCATAACTGTACTGAAAGGCTTATTGAAGGAAACAGATGTTTGTACCACCAATAGTGAATGTACTTGTTTCAAGAGATGCAGTCAATATCTAACTGTACATTATTGGCACTTTAAAATGTGTCTGATACCATGCAATAAGCGATAGAGAAACACAGCTTCTTCCTATCAAGTTTGTGTATTCTACCCAGTACATGGCTGATGGGACAGTGGTCAATCTAGTTCTTGCTTTGTTTTTTAAGCTGCAATCCCATAATATTTTGTGTATTTTGAACCTTGTCAAACTTTTCCCAAATCTTCTATGTCACTACCTGGCAGTCCTAGCATGTCCCCCTGTCCCACACATGCACACAGGTATGTACTACATACCTCATGTAGGCTCACAATGGAGTGAGCCCTGTGATATACAGGATAAGACATGCTATCTCAAATACCTCAATATACCATGAAAGGTGTTTCTATTGGTTTCATAATTTCTTGAAATAAGAAATGAATCATGCTAAAGTTAGGAGCAAAAGTAAGTAGTCTACCCTAAATGTGGATGATAGCTGTATTTCTAGAAGATTCAGGGTAAATAACAACAGTGTAAAAATATTTGCATGTAAAATACAGTTATATTCTAAGTTTAGATACTTACAAGTAGATTTTTTTCTTAAAAGCAGATTTAAAAAAAGACATTTAATCCAAAAGTCGTGGTGACCCAAGAAAAATCTTAGTTTTCAAGGACTGAAAACACTGAAGGATAACTGGATCATTGACCTCTGCCTATAAAATTGTACTCCTTTGCCATTATGATGAGCAAAACATCACAGGAAAGCTTAAACAGCCTTTCAGGTGTGGTACCAAGTAGCTGAAAGTTATCATAGAATGAAGGGAAGGCTGAGCATAGGATCTTTCTCCAGCTACTTGTGAGTGTGCAGGACTCTAGGAGCTTTAGGGACCTCTGGAACTTCCTGATTGGTCTCTGAGAAGGATTGCTCAAGTAACAGTGATTCTTTTAGGGAGATCCTCTGTAATCTCTGTGAGACCATGGCTCAGTTGTAATTGGCTTATTATGCATGTATCACCTCTTCTTTTTGGGACAACCCTTTTCTTTGGGATCCAGGTATATACTTCAGTCATCAGGTTTTAGAGTGGTCTCTCGGGAATATAGTATATAAGGCATAGTGTGTGTAGGATTCTATATACAGTAATCTGCACTCCTAGCCTGATGGGTGACATGGACTCTAGTCTGGCTAATCAGAGCACTTCCTTGGGTTTCTTTCTTTTTTTTTCCCTTCCCACACTAGAGTTGATGAAAAAAATTTTTTTCTCTTGTCTGTGGGGAGACTGGATGGTATGAGTTCAGAAGCTTCTAATAGCTATAGTTCTAGTTTGTAGAGAAAGCTAGGGTGAGAGACCAAACCTGGCATGGGGAAGAAGTAGAAATGAGATATTGATACATGGTAGTGCTGGACTATTACCCTGGCATTGCCCCCTCTTTACCTGAGCTATTTTAAACTGTCTTTTTGATATGGAAAATCCAAAGGATCCTGGCTCACTCCACTAAATTTTTGTGTGATCTTCCCCTTACCCAGGGCTCCATATGGTAGCCACCAGTTACGTGTAACTCCTGAGCACTGAAATGTGATTAGTTCAAACTGAGATGAAAATGTAAAGTGTACATTGAATTGCAATAACAGTATAAACAAACATCTCAATAATTTTAAGTATATATTAGGATGATATTCTTTTGGATGTAGTAGATTAAATAAAGTATACTGTTAAAATTCATTTTATTTCTTTTATTTTTTCCCTTTTCAATATGGCTATCAGGATATTAAAAATTACATATGTTACCCACAATATGTTGTTTTGGTCAATATTGTGCTAGAGTATCTGCCCTCAACTCTTACATCCTTCCAGCAAGATTTTCTAGTTATTGAACCTTGTTAATTTCCTAGACGCATACCACCAAATACTAGTTAACACCACTACATTTCCATGTGACCCTGTTTGCAGACTGAAGTTCCTTTATGCAGTTTGCAATTTATGAGAGTTCAGATCTGCTATTTTTGAGTGAGCTTTGGCAGTGAGACAGAATGGATTTCAAACAACACTCAGAGACTCAATGTTAGTCCCTCCCTGAACCTTGGTCTGAGTGTTAAGTGGTGCTGAGCTCCAACAGTTCTGCTAATGTGCTGCTCATTTCTAACCAGCAGATTATAGTATTTTTCTGAGAGAAGAAAAAAGCCTATAATCTCTGCCCATATGCCACTGACATTCATTAGTGCTTTTCAAAAAGTCAGTGGCATAGATTAAGGAATTCAAGTTGCAGGTGCAGGTTCCACCAGGTTTTGAAGAGATGTTAATGGAACAGGAGATTTTGTGCATCTGTCAGCATCTCCACTTTAGTCATTGAGAGTAATTATGGGATTCATGAACACCAGACATCTCTAAATTATAGTTTGACACTCACACAAATTAGGCCCCTATTAGCCCCTGGAGAGATCTAGGGGTAATTGAGAGAGGAGGAGAAACATGCGCACACATGTGTACACACACACACACACACCCTACATGCACACACATGCATTTATGTAATATGTGATATGTATTCTCTGAAGTTTTCCTCAATTATGGAAATTAAGGGTTCCTGAATATACATATATGGCCCAGAAAACTGAAGTATCCACTTGTTTAGAGGACATTTGTTGGGGTTATGAGTGTGTATTGAGAGATCCAAACCTGGGCTGAATGCACTGATCATCACACACAGCCATTTGAAGTTGCAGAGGGTCATAGTCATACTGGAGAACCTGTGTGTGGGAGTCTACAGCCTTACTAACCTAGGAGGAAATGGGACAGGGCTGAAAGAATTTGAAGAAGAGTCACATACAATGAGAAGAATGCAGAATATTACATTATAGACCTGAATTTGACTTGCAGAAACCATTAATCACTAAATGCTATGATTTCAGGGACATTAGTTATCACAATTTCCAAACCTATAAAATAGTAATGATGTTATAAAATAACTTAGTTTGAGAAAGTGAGATGATCTATCTAAAAGCAATTTTATTAACAGAAAAATTATTTTATAAATATCACTTAACTTCTCAAAGAATAAACACTTTGCTTATAGGAGTTTCTCATTTATAACATAATGGAAATATTCCAAAGTTTTTAACACCATAAAATACACTAATAGTAAAATTCCATTGAAAATTTAATATTCTCAGCTTGTTCTGAAGGGTTTTGGCATATTTCATAATTTTAAATTACCATTCTAAATACTCCAGTAGATATGGGAGAGTAAGATAATTAGGAACAAGCAAGAAAAAAATTTCTATAAAGGTTTTAAAATAGACATTGATGCCCTAATAATGTTCATAAATCCTCTTATGGTAATCCACTAATAGAAACCTGACACCCATCACCATTTGCTTAAAAGATTCCCATAAGTGCTGTGTTAGGCCAGACCTCAGAGACTGGCTGGGTTCAAGACAGTGATAACAATGCCTGGGATTTGGCTGAAGTTTGCTCTTAATTCATTTTTTTCTTACAGCTACTAAACAGTAATCAAAAGTGCATACAGCATAGGATATAAGTGAGTGGATATAATCTCTATTGATTTTCCTTTGTATCTCATGGAAGTGTCCCCAAAATTAGATAGCCTTACCCAAAATTTCAGAGTAGAAAGTCTGCCAGCTTGTAAGAGTACTTTTGTAACCTTAAAATATCTTATTTGGGCTTAAGATGCAATACTTTGCACCTGTAGAGAAGAGTCTGTGGGAATCTATGTTTTGGACCTTGAGATCTGTGCTGTGCCAGTGCTCAGAAAATGTACTCTGAGCATGATTATGATTTTCCTCATCCTCACAGGTAGGCAAAGTCTTCAGTGGCTGCCTATGTGGGCTTCCATATCCAAATCACATGCCTGGGTTCAAGCTCTGATTCCTACTCTGTTCAGATAAAATGGGTAGACAAAGCGCAAGAGCACCACATATTCCAGCTTTAAGGAGTTACTTCTTGGATTAATATTTTTAGTTCTAATAGTCCCCAGCATCAAGAAAATTCTGTCTTAATAGGGAAAGTAAGACATATATATTAAACTTAAATTATCAGTGAGCATTTATTTGTAATCTACTCCACATGCACTCCATCATATACTACAGGGAAAACATAGTCTCTTATTGTCTTTAATGAGCCTACTTTATGGTACTGAATTAGTCAGATGCCAGAGTAATTATGATTAAAGATGTATTATGATACATGACATGAGAGAGGCACAAAGCAAGTGCCTTGGGAATGAGAGCAGGATGCTCATGTATTTGTTTGGATGGGGCTTAAGGGGAAGGGAAAGTAAATTTCCTAAAGAAAGTATATTTGAAAGATGAACTGAGTTAGGGATGGTGGAGATGATGGGAAAGCAATGTTGCAGAAGAATAAAATCACAAGCATATTCAAGAAAAAGATAAATCAAAGTTAAAGCAATGCATGGAGGGAAAAGTCTGGAGTCAATGGGGAGCCATTGAATGTTGTTGAATGAGTGAATAGTAAGAGAGGAGCTATGATCTGGGAAGAAGAATTGGATATAACTCATAGAAACAGGCTGGGGTGGCAGGCATAATAGGTGAAAAGATTCATTTAGGAAGCAACTGAAGTGATCTGCCAGGAAAGTCAATGAATCTTTTAAAATAGAGGAGAAAAACATTAGATTTAGGAACCATGTAGAGGCAGAATCTATATTATCTGTCAATTTATTAGAAAATATATTTTAATAATATTTAAAGGGAAGAATAACCAATATTTATTGTGCCCTTTTGTGTGCCAGACACAGTGCTCAGTGTGATTCTCTAGTTGTCATGGTGACACTTTATGGTAGGGACTTTCATTATCCACACACTGCTGGTGAGGAGCAGCATTGTAGAGCTGATAGCCCTGACTTGGGGTGTTTGGCTTTCACAAGCATAGTCTGATGGAGGAAACATCAGCCAAAGCACAGAGCTGTACAGCTGCAGGCTACACTGACCCTCAGTGCTGGAGCCTGAGAGACCATGCCATTACCAACCCTTTATGCCCTGCACGAAAACAATCTTAACTTGCTGGGAAAGGTAAAGTCAATGACTTTTTTCATATTTCAGTGAATATTTTAAACAATAGATACTGTATTATTTCTGTTTCATTGTCATTTCTCTTTTCATTTTATTTCTCTTCCATTTATTTCTATGTCATGTATGTGAAACTTTTCAGGTTCATCTTGACACTTGTTAAATTGTGCTGCAGATAATAAAAATACTGAGGCTCCTCCTACAATCCCTGCTGTCCTGGCAGACCACCTTATGGAACCCGGGAACTGCAGCCAGTGGTGTGGATGGGCTGGGCCAGAACCAGGCCCCTCCTATGTCCCCACAGTCCTGGCTACCCACCTCAGGACCTAGGAACTCCAGCTCATGATGAGCACCCCCATAGTCCCACCACTGCCATCGGGGACACCCCTCACCTCCTGGACATAGAATTGCTGTTGATCTTTGGCTCCCACACCCTCCCCCAGAACCTTGGACTGCAGTGGACTAACCATGCAGTATTGAGGAAAGACTCAGTAACCCCTCATCCAAACAGAACTCAGCTGGCTTCAGTCAGTGAGATGAGTTTACCTCTAAAATAGGAATAGAGTTTGCCACCTTCATTGGGTAAACAGAAGCAATAGCAAAGCCCTCTCCAGAAATAGGCTATTGGTGAGCTTGGCAAGTGGGTAGGTGAGTCCTTCCTCTACACAGAGAATATCAGATATGTTGAGGAGGGTGCCCATAAGGCCTCCCCCAACTTGGAGAAAATTAAAAGGACCAATGAGACACCCAGAGAAACAGTAGGGTCCCAGCCAAGACAAACACTATAAACAGGGAGATCTAGTGACTCTGATCAACCTAAAGACTTAACAGCAGGAACTAAAGGTTGATTTCCATCAATATTCCTAGGCTTGTCAGCCTAGAAGAATAATATAGGACTCACCCAACACACTCTGCAGGGGGAATTCAGGTGACTGGCCCAAACACCAACCTTACAGTAGGACCCCAAGATACAAACTACCAACAGTTGACACTAGTGGAATTGAAGGACCAAATATTAAGCCCGACAGGGAAAATGGCAAAACAAAAAAGCAAAATGCAATCTCAAACATCTAGTCCATCAGGAGCAAGTACAGGAGACATTGAAATAGAGGACTTCAAAAGTAACACACTGGAAATCTCTGAAAGGATAGCAAGTAAAATAAAAAAACAACTCCATGAGGCTATAGAGGAAATCAAATTAGAAGCAATCTCTCATGTAAAAACAGAAATAACAACCTTAGTAAAGGAGTTGCTCAGCACAGCTAGAGAAGAAATCAAGAAAAAAGTACTGATTGAAACCTTGAATGAACAATATAGAAAACAAGCAGAGTTCATGAAACAATCTCAAAGAGACACCAAAGAAACAAAAAATTCTATTGAAAGCTGGCAAAATCATTTAAATGAAGCTGAGGATAGAATTTCAAACCTTGAGGATAGGATCACAATTAGCAATCATGAGAGGATAGAACTCAGTGTGCTGAGAGGGGATCTAGGCCCACACTACCACAAGCTGAGTTCCAGCTTGCCGGCGCTGGCACAGAGAAAGTTTGGGACCATTGCTTCCAGCACCTGGGTGCCTGTCCAGTTGCCTAGGACACTGGAGTAATCTCCAGAGGTTCTGCAGGCTTGAGTCGACCACACCCAGTGACCTTCATTCAACCAGGGTAGCCACAGCCACACTGCAAGGGGAGCCAAGGCTGCATGAATCCCAGGAACTGAGGGTGCAGGAGTTGATTTCCAACACACCAAGGGAAAGCTTTGGAACATCACTGGAAACACAGAAATATATGAAAATGACAAAACAAAACACCAAAATGTAATCTCAAACTTCCAGGTCATCCCAAGAAAGCCTAGGAGCCATGAAGCAGATTCAAAGAGATATATAGGAAATCAAAAATTCTATTGAAAGTTGCCAAAACTGCCTCAACAAAAGGAAAGATCTTTTAAAAATATCAAAGAATCAGGAAATAACAATTCAACAGTTGCAAGATGATGCAAAGAAAAACAACATAAGATTAATAGGGATTAATGAAAAAGAAAGGGACAACACAGATGATATCAAGAAGCTATTTATAGAAGTAATGGCTGAAAACTTCCCAAACATGAGAATGGAAACTGATGTACAGATTAGTGAAGCATACAGAACTCCAAATAACCATAACCAAAATAAAACTACACCCAGACATATAATAATCACCATCCCAGAAATCTAACATAAGAGCAAAATATTAAAAGCTGCTAGAGAGAAGAGACAGATCACCTATAAAGGAAAGCCTATCAGAATCACAGCAGACATATCAACACAAACAATGAAGTCAAGAAGAGCATGGAGTGAAATATTTCAGATCCTAAAGGAAAATGACTTCCTACCCAGACTGCTGTACCCTGCAAAATTGTCCTTAAAAATGGATGGAGAAATAAGACACTTCCATGATAAAGAACAGCTGAAGAACTTCATGATCATCAAACCAACCCTACAAAGAATACTGAAAGACATTCTAGATACACATAGGAAAAAACCACTAAGCAAGACAGACAATTAAACAGAATGGAAAGGTAAAGATACAACAGCAAAAAGATAACATGTCAACAATAAACCAATATCTAGCAGTTATAACCATTAATGTAAATGGCCTCAATTCACCAATTAAGAGAAACAGACTGGCAGAATGGATCAAGAAACAATGTCCAACCATATGCTGTCTACAAGAAACCCATCTAACCCAAAAGGAAACTCATAGACCGAAAGTCCAAGGATGGAAAACAATACTCCATGCAACAGGAACTCAAAAAAAAAAAAAAAGCAGGGGTAGCTCTTATGTTTGCAGATAATGTGAACTTCAAACCAAGAATGATCCAAAGAGATAAAGAAAGTCACTACATACTAGTTAGGGGAAAATTTCAAGAGGAAGAAATAACAATCTTAAATATACATGCACCAAATTCCAGATCACCCAGCTACACAAAGCAAGTATTAACAGAAATGAAAAATCAAATAAGCAATAACACAATTATAACAGATGACCTTAACATGCCATTGACACAAAGGGATAGATCAACTAGAGAGAAAATCAGCAAAGAAATAACAGAACTGAATCATACCTGTAAACAAATGGATTTGATAGACATGCACAGAGTATTTCACCCAACAACATCAGAATATACATTCTTCTCAGCAGTACATGGGACATTCTCTAAAATAGGCCATATACTAGCCCACAGAACATATTTAAGTAAATGCAAAAGAATTGAAATTATCCCATGCATGTTATCAAATCATAGCACCATGAAATTGAAAATTAATGACAAAAGAAATCGCAAAAACCCCACAAACACATGGAAATTGGATAATACACTCTTGAGCAATCAATGGGCCACAGAGGAAATTAAAGAAGAAATTAAACAATATCTACAAGCAAACAAAAATACAAATACAACTTACTGGAACCTGTGGGATACAATGAAAGCTGTCCTCAGAGGAAAATTTATTGCACTGAGTTCCCACATTAGGAAAACAGAACAAACACAAGTAAACAACCTGATAATACATCTCAAACATCTATAAAAAGAAGAGAAAGCCAAGCCCAAAGCCAAAAGAAGGGAGGAAATTAAAGGATCAGAGCAGAAATTAATAGAGACTAAGAAAACAATACAAAGAATCAATGAATCGAAGAGTTGGTTCTCTGAAAGAATAAATAAAATTGATAAGCCCTTAGCCAGCCTAATTAAAAAAAGGAAAGAAAAGACTGAAATTCATGAAATATGGAATGAAAAAGGTGAAATCACTACTGACTCTGTGGAAATACAGAAGATCATCAACAACTATTTTGAAAACATCTACTCTCATAGGTTCAATAACACAGAAGAAATGAACAGATTCCTAGAAACACATGAACCATCAAAGCTGGATCAAAAAGATGTAAAACTGCTGAATAACCCAATTTCTGTTAATGAAATTGAAAATGTAATTAAGTCCTTACCAACAAAGAAGAGCCCAGGCCCAGACAGATTCACTGTGGAATTCTACAAGAAATACAAAGAAGACTTAATGTCAACACTCCTCAAACTGTTCAGTGAAATTGAAAGGGAAGAAATTCTCCCTAAGTCATTCCTGGAAGCAAATATTACTCTAGTACCAAAGCCTGAGAAAGATCCAACTAAAAAAAACTACAGACCAATCTCCCTAAAGAACATAGATGCAAAAATTCTCAATAAAATATTGGCAAACAGGATGCAGCAAATCATCAAGAAGATTATGCGTTATGACCAAGTGGGATTCATCCCAGGCATGCAGGGATGGTTCAACATACATAAATCAATAAATGTAATCCACCATGTCAATAGAGCCAAAAACAAGAATCACATGATCATTTCTATAGATGCAGAAATAGCTTTTGATAAGATCCAACACTCATTCATGATAGGAATCTTAAAGAGAATTAGAATAGATGGTCTTTGCCTCAATATGATAAAGGCCATCTATGAGAAACCAACAGCCAGCATCATATTAAATGACCAAAAACTGAAAGCCTTTACCTTGAAATCAGACACAAGACAAAGATGTCCCTTATCACTGCTGCTTTTCAACATAGTACTGGAAATACTAGCCAGAACAAGTAGATAAGAGAGAGAAATAAAAGGAGTAAAGATAGGAAAAGAGGAAGTTAAATGATCATTATTTGCAGATGACATGATACTGTACATAGAAGACCCCCAAAACCCCATTGAAAGGCTCCTAGATATAATAAATAAATTCAGCAATGTAGCTGGATACAAAGTCAATACACAAAAATCAATAGCATTCCTATACACTAACAACAAAATCACTGAGAAATAAGAGAAGCCACACCCTTCACACTAGCATCCAAAAAATGAAATACTTAGGAATTAATCTAATGAAAGAAGTAAAAGAGGAAAATATATATATATTATACAGGGAATATTATAATACCCTGAAAAAGAAATCGAAAAGGACCTCAAGAAATGGAGACATCCCTTGTTAATGGATAGGAAGAATAAATATTGTGGAAATGGCCATTCTCCCAAAATTTTTATACAGATTTTGGAAATCATCTGGAGCCAGAAGAGACCTAGAATAGCAAAGGCAATTCAAAGCAGCAAAGGCAAAGCAGGAGGCATCACAATCCCTGACTTGAAGTTATCCTTCAAAGCTACTATAATAAAATCAACATGGTACTGGAATAAAAACAGATTTGAAGATCAATGGAATAGACTAGAAGATACAACCACAACTACAGACACATTCAATTACCTTATCTTTGATAAAAGTGCCAAACATTTTCACTGGAAGAATGATAGTCTCTTTAATAAATGGTGCTGGAAAAACTGGATATCCATATACTGAAAACTAAAACTAGACCCATGCCTGTCACCATGTACTAAACTAAAATCTAAATCAATCAAAGATCTAAATATTAAACAGAAACACTAAATCTGTTGGAAGACAAAGTAGGTAAAAATCTTGAAGACATAGGGGTAGGTAGAAAATTCATGAACAAGAACCAAACTGCACAGGAAATACTTCCCAGAATCAATAACTGGGATCACGTCTTATTAAAGAGTTTCTTCATGTTGAAAGAAATCTCCAGGATAATGAAGAATAACTGGGAAAAAGTCTTAGTGAACTGTCCCTCAGACAAAGAACTTCTGTCTAGAACTTACAAAGAATTAAAATAATAAGACCCCTGAAATTAAAAGACCCAATCCAAAAATGGGTATCTGAGATGAACACAGTTCTCAGATGAAGAAATATGAATGGCAAATAAATATGTAAAAAAAGGTTCATCATCATTAGTAATTAGAGAAATGCAAATTAAAACCACACTGAGATTGCATCTCACTCCAGAAAGAATGGCCAGGATCAAGATAACTACCAACAACAAATGCTGGAGAGGCTGTGGGGAAAAAGGAACTCTTCTGTCCTGTTGGTGGGAGTGTAGACTGGTGCAACCACTGTGGAGGTCAGTCTGGAGATTCCTCAAAAAGCTGGGATTGGAAGTCCCATTTGACTCAGCTATTCCACTCCTAGGCATATTTCCAGAAGAACTGAGAACATCTTATCACAGTGATATATGTGCACCTATGTTTATAGCAGCACAATTTGTAATAGCCAGATCTTGGAAACAACCTAAGTGCCCATCAACTGAGGAATGGATAAAAAAATTGTTGTACTTTTATACAATGGAGTACTACTCAGGTATAAAGAATGATCACATTGAGATATTTATAAATAAATGGATGCAAATTGAGTCCATCCTCATAAGTGAGATAAATCAAACTCACATGTATAAATATTGTATAGTCTCCCTAGCGTAAGAAAAGGTAAGTGTACATAAGATTTTATGGTAATCATGGATGCCCATTATATTGCTTTGAAGTTGTATGTTTTCACTCATTCATTGGTTGAAATGGTTTTATTCTGTTTTGTTTGATCTTAGTATGTGTGATGGTATGAACAGCTACTTTGAAGAAAAGAAGATATTGTTGATTTAATATCATCTTGCTTTGAAGTCCTACCATGCTTTTGTTCTTCTATTACCATTGGTTCTATCATGTTGTGTCTTATTGGATTTTAATATGTGTGATAGTATAAACAAAATTTTTATGGGAAATGAGAAATTATAGTAGCCATTGTTCATTTTCTGTTATTTGGTTCAGAATGTCTTGTAATACTTTCATTCTCTTTTATTCCATTTTGTTATGTTTGATATTATTGTGTTTGAAGCTATGCTCAACTACTTTAAGGAAATAGACATGGTAGCTACAATTAATATCCAATTGTCTTGTTGTGAAGTGCTGTGTTGCTTAAAATGTTCTGTTCTGATCTGCTTTGTTCTGTCCTCTTTTGTTTTATTCTTCGTAAAATAAAAAAAGAAAGGATAGAACTCTTAAATATAACAAAGTGGCATGAAATGATAATCCAGCAGATTCAAGGTGATGCTAAGAGAAACAATATAAGACTAATAGGTATCACTGAAGGTGCAGGAGTCAGTGTAAATGACATAGCTGAACTATTCACAGCAGTAATAGCAGAAAATTTCCCAAACATGGGGGAAAAAATCTGATATGCAGATAAATGAGGCATATAGAATGCCAAACAGTCACAACCAACATAAATCTACACCCAGACATATAATATTTAAGATCCCAGACATGCAGCATAAAAACAGAATACTAAAAGCTGTTAGAGAAAAGACCAAGGAAAGCCCATTAGAATTGCAGCAGACTTTTCAGCACAAACTCTAAAGTCAAGAAGAGCTTGGAGTGAGGTATTTCAAGCTCTGAAAGAAAACAACTTTCAACCCAGACTGATGTACCCAGCAAAATTTTCATTCAGATTTAATGGAGAAACAATATACTTCCATGACAAAGAACAACTGAAGAAATTCATGTCCACCAAACCAGCCCTAGAAAGAGTATTGAAAGACATACTAGACAGAGATAAAAATGACCACAATCCCCAGAACAACAACAGAAAGAAACCACTAGGTAGGACAAGCAATTAAACAAGGGGGAAAAGCAGAAAGCAAACAACTGGAAAAGTCAGGCCAGTACATGTCAGTGATATCCATAAATGTAAATGACCTCAGTTCACCTATCAAAAGAAATAGGTTGACAGAATGGGTCAAGAAACAGGATCCCACAATATGCTATATACAAGAAATACGTCTGACCCAAAAGGAAACTCATAGATTAAAAGTCAAAGGATGAAAAAGAGTATTACATGCAAATAGAAACCAAGAAAAAAGCAGGGGCAACTATTCTATTTGCAGACAATGTGAACTTTAAACCTAAAATGATTAAAAGAGAGAAAGAAGGTCACTATATACTTGTTAGTGAAAAAATTCAAGAGGAAGAACTAACAACTATAAATATATATGCACCAACTACAGGAGCACCCAACCATGTAAGACAAATACTAATGGGCATGAAAAACCAAATACACAAGAACACAATTATAACAGGGGACCTTAACACCCCATTGTCACAAAAAGATAGATCAACTAGAAAAAAGTTAGCAAAGAAATAATAGAACTGAATCATACCTGTGAGCAATTGGACTTAGTAGATCTTTACAGTGTTCCACCCAACCAAATCAGAATATACATTCTTCTCAGCTGTGCATGGTACATTCTCCAAAATAGACCATATATTATCCCATAAAACATTCTTAAGTAAATGCAAAGGTATTGAAATTATCCCATGCATAATATCTGACCATAGCACACTGAAATTGGAAATTAATGGCAAAAGAAATTGCAAAACCTGCATAAATACATGGAAATTAAATAACAGTGGGCCACAGATGAAATTAAAGAAGAAATAAAACAATGCTTACAACTCAATGAAAATTGAGAAACAACATACTGTAATCTGTGGGATGCAATGAAAGCATTCTTAAGAGGGAAATATACAGCAATAAATTGTCATATTGAGAAAGCAGAATGAGCACAAAAACAACCTAATGCTTCATCTCAAGCTTCTAGAAAAAGAAGAGCTCATAGAAGCTCATTAAACCCAAGGCTCATAGAAGAGAGGAAATCATAAAGATTAGAGCAGAAATCAATGCAATTGAAAGTAAAAAAAATACAAAGAATTAATGAATCAAAAATCTGTTTTTTGTTTTTTTAATGTATTTTTTCTTTTTTTATTTAAAGAGAAAAAAACATGTAAAGGATAGAGATAATACAGAATTAAAAAAAAGATAAACAGTAATAAATCACTAGTTAATAAATTATATATTGTCCTCCTAGAAATATTGTTCAAGTTACAGAATTAAAGCATACAAAGTAGAAATTCAAACAGTGAGACTGTAAGCAGCTATGCATGCATGAGTCTCTACATGTATTTCTATAAACTTAAAGCTTTAAAATCTTACTGAGATAAAGTAAATAATACCTAAATAAATATCATGTCTGAGGATTTGAAGGCTCATTTTTTTTAATTTAAAGAGAAACAAAAGCATGTAAAGGGTAGAGGTAATACAGAATTCCAAAAAAAAAAAAAACAAAAGATAAACAATAAGAAATCACTAGCTGATAAATTACATATTGTCCTGTTAGAAATAGTTGCTCAAATTACAAAATTAAAGCATACAAAGTAGATAGTCAAACAGTGAGAGCGTAAGCAGCTATGCATGCATAAATCTCTGCATGTATTTCTATACTTTCTGTATTAGAGGGAAAAACAAAACTTAGCAAGACAAAACAAAACAAATTCCTATAAAAACATGAAACCAAAAAGTCATATAAAACCATAGTACAAGGTGATCTACAATGATTACTGTGTTGTTTCTTATTATCTTCAATAGAATGTCTATATTGTCAGGCATAATTGAATATAGTAGTATAATTGAGCATAGCAGTAAATAATAATAATAGTAAAAATAAAACATTGTAGATAGTGTAAAACTTCAAAGACAGGTAGTAAACAAAAATGGGTATTCTAATGGATCTTGTCATCTTAAGTTCCATTGCCTATACTCTCAGACTTGATACTATCAATCATAACAGCTTTGAATAAAATCTATCAATACAAAACTGTGATCCAACAAACCAGATTTGATTACGATCAATCATGGTACAACAGTGTAGGTTTTACAGAGTTTTAGATTAAGTTAATAGGAAATTAATGATGATTACCATACTATAACCTGTTATTTTTGGGATTACTGTCTGTGCCTTCAAATCCAGTACAGGTAGAATGACTGGAACAGAATATGATACATTTAAGCAGAGTAGTGTGAGTAATGTGGGTTTTAAATCCTGGTGCACCATTAACAATATAGCATATCCAGGCCGTCTATGTTAGAGTTTCTAGTTATCCTTCTCTGCCTCATTTCTGCCATGCTATTTTCCTGCCTTTGTTTGTCTAGTTTTCTCCTTCATTCTACTGCCTGACCCACTCATTTAGGCCTTTCTGCCACTGTTCCTAAAATCCTGGTATATTTTTTCTCTCTCTAGAATGTCCTTCAGTATTCTCTGTAGGGTTGGATTGGTGGTCAACAACCTCCCCCAGTTCCTCTTTGTTATGGAAGCATCTTGTTTCTCCATCAACTTCTAGTGACAGTTTTGCAGGGAACATCAATCTGGGTTGGAGGTTATTCTCTTTCAGGGCTTTGAATACTTCACTCCAAACTCCTCTTGATCTGATGGTCTGTGTCAAGAAGTCTGCTGTGATCCTGATGGGCTTACCTTTATAGGTAATCTGTTTCTTTTCTCTGATGGCTTTTAATATATTTTTTTATATTGAATTTCTGGCATCTTGATTATTATATGTCTGGGTATAGATCTGTTTTGGTTGTAGGTGGCTGGAGTTCTGTATGCTTCACACAACTGAATGTCATTTTCTTTTCCCGTGCTTGGGAAGTTTTCCTTAATTATTTCCATGAATAGCCTTTGTAATTCACCTGTATGTATTCCTGCTTCTTTGTTCACATTTCTTATTCTTAAATTGTAGATTCTCTTGTCATCTTCTAACCTTTGTATTGTTACTGCCTGTTTCCTTGTTATTTTAAAGAGATCTTTTCTTTCATGATCACACACTGCCAACTTGTCTTCAAGTTTTGATAGTTTATCCTTAGTTTCTTTTAAGGAGTTTTGCCAGCTTTCAATGGAGTTTTTAATTTCCTGGTAGTCTCTTTGAATCTGCTTCATGTATTCCATATTTTCTTTATATTCTTTATCAAATGTTTCTCTCCCTTTTTTGTGTTCTGCCCTTCTTCCATCTGTATCACACTGAGAGATGCTTCCTGAGAGCATTTCTTTTATTACTCTACTCATATCCTGCTTTACCTGATTTAATATTTCAGTTTTGAGCTTGTCTACAAGGCCCTGAAGATATCTCTTAATGTCCATTGAAGCCATGCCTGATGTTGCGTGTTTGCCACCCTCAGTCTCCCTCATTTTTCCTTCTCCTGTTCCCAGCAGTGTTCTCAGGATTCAGGGCTGGTGGCCTCCTCCTGCCTCTCTCTCCTGTCATGGCCTTGGCTTCCTCCACACAGGTTACAGTGTAGGTCCCAGCTCCCTTCCCTTTTGGCCACAGTTCCTCTGAAGCATGCTGGCGAGGGACCTCTGCCCTCTCCTGCATGTCCCTCCCCACCAGGCCAACCAAACTTCAGGGGCCTTTCACCCAGTCAGTGCTTGCTAGGTGCAGGGAATGAGTTTGGGACAGCTTTTTGGGTGCTGGCCAGGGGCACGGCCCAGTCCATGCAAATCCCATGAATCTGCCCTGGGAAGGGAGCAACCAACTGAAGTCACTGTCACTCCCAGTTCATGGTCCTCCTGTCCGATTCCAACATGTTGCCCATTTGGTCACGCCCTTCCCATGTGTGTGTGGGGTCCTCATTCCCAGCACTGATCGTGGATTAACGAAGGTCCCTTCGCTGGCTCTGCTCTCTGTTGGGCTCTCCAACCCCCGACTTCAGCGCTGCTGTGTGTCCTGTAAGTGGCAGCAGGAACAAGTTTGGGTGGTTCTGCCAGCCAGTGTGGATTCAAGCTGGTGCACACTTGGTGGGTCACAATGAAAACACTGTGTCCTGTAATTTTCAGCTGTTTCAGTTGTAGTCCCAAAGTATTTGATGAGCTTTTTTATGTTTTAATTTCTTCCAGTGTCAAGAGGATCCATCTCCCTCTGTCTGGGTCTCTCCAGGGTGTTTTATTCTGGCATATGAGTTGTTTCTCCCAGGAGGCTTTGTATTTTGTTGCTCACTGATTGGCCATCTTGTCTTCTCCTGTTTTCAAAAATTTGTTTTTTTGAGAGAAAAAACAAAATTGACAAACCTCTAGCTAACCTTATCAAGAAAAAGAAAGTAAAAACTCAAATTCACGCAATAAGGAATGACAAGAGGAAAATTACTACAGATCCCATGGAAATTTAAAAGATCATGAATACCTACTTTGAAAATCTCTACTCACATAGAGTGGAAAACACAGAGGAAATGGATAGATTTCTAGAAACATTAACTATCAAAGCTCAACCAAGAAGGTATAGCAATTTTGAATAACCTAATATCAGCTATTGAAACTGAAAATGTAATTAAAACTTACCAACAAAGAAGAGCCCATGTCCTCATGGATTCATGGTGAATTGTACAAGAAATTTAGAGAAGATTTGATGCCAATACTCCTTAAACTCTTCAATGAAATTGAAAAGGAAGCAATCCTCCCTAAATCATTCCTGTAGGAAAGTATTACTTTGATACAAAAACCAGAGAAAGACCCAACCAAAAAGGAGAACTATGAACGTTGATGGAAAGATTCTCAATAAAATACTGGCAAATAGAATGCAGCAAATCATCAAGAAGATCATATATCACGACCAAGTGGGATTCATTTCAGGAATGCAGGGATGGTTTAACATGCATAAATCAATTAATGTAATACACCATATCAACAGAGCCAAAAACAAAAACCACATGGTCATCTCAATAGATGCAGAAAAAGCTTTCAATAAAGTCCAACACATGTCCATGATAAAAGCCCTTCAGAAACTTGGAATACATGATGTCTACCTCAATCTTATAAAGGCCACCTGTGACAAACCAACAGCCAACATTATACTAAATGGACAAAAACTGAAAATTTTCACTCTAAAATCAGGAACAAGACCAGGATGTCCACTATCACCACTCCTTTTCACTATAGTTCTGGAAATACTAGCCAGGGCAATCAGACGAGAGAGAGAAATAAAAGGAATAAAGATAGGAAAGGAAGAAGTTAAATTATCACTATTTGCAGATGACATGATACTCTATATAGAAGACCCACAAAGCTACTAGAGATAATAAACAAATTCAGCAGTATAGCTGGATACAAAGTCAGTGCTCAGAAATCAATAGCATTCCTGTACACAAACAAAAAACTCACCAAGAGAGAAATTATGGAAACATCACCCTTCACAATAGCATCTGAAAAAATGAAATACTTAGGAATCAACCTAAGAGTGTAAAAGACCTATATGCTGAAAATTATGTACACTAAAAACAGAGATTGAAGAGGATATTAGAAAATGGAAGGATATTCCTTGCTCTTGGGTAGGAAGAACTAACATTGTCAAAATGGCCATACTCCCAGAACTGTTATACAGATTTAATGCAATCCTAATCAAACATACCTCACAGATCTAGAGAAAACACTCCTAAAATTCATTTGGAAGAAGAACAGAAGAAACCTAGAATAGCAAAGGCAATTCTGGGAAACAAAGGCAAGACAGGAGGCATCTCAATTCCTGACTTGAAACTATGCTACAAAGCCACAGTGATAAAATCAGCATGGTACTGGCAAAGAAATAGACCTGAGGATCAATAGAACAGATTAGAAGATGCAAGCCCAACTACAAAGACACTCAGCCACCTGATATTTGATAAAGGGGCTAAACATTATCACTGGAAGAAGGATAACCTCTTTAATAAATGGTGTTGGAAAAATTGGCTGTCTACACTGAAACTAGACCCATGCCTATCACCATGCACAAAACTAAAGTCTAAATGGATCAAAGATCTAAATATTAAAACAGAAACACTAAATCTACTGGAAGACAAGGTAGGTAGAAGTCTTGGAGACATAGGAGTAGGTAAAAAATTCATGAACAAAATGGGAACTGCATGGGAAATACTTCAAAGAATCAACAACTGGGATCTCATATTATTGAAAAGTTTTTGCACTTCAAAAGAAATCACCAACAGAGTAAAAAGAAAACCCACAGAATGGGAAACCCTCAGACAAATAACATATATCCAGAATATATAAAAAATTGAAAAACATCAAGACACCAAATTCAAAGGCCCTCTCCAAAAATGGGCATCTGAGATGAACACATATTTCTCAGATGAAGATATACAAAAACGCAAATAAAAGCACCTGCCACAGAGTACTGCATACGATGCCTATTATCTGAATACTTGGGAGCTGCTGATTTCTCCAGTTAAGATTTCTTTCTAGGATCTTCTTTGGAGTTCATATTCCCTACCTTCCAGTCTGCCTCCTCCAGCACTGCTTACACTGGTCTCAATAGTTTTTCTAATGTCAAATGGCATGAGAACCCAGTTCTAAAGCATCTTCCTTTACTTTCCCCAACGCTTTACAGGGAGTGTAGGAAGCAATCTGTTTTATCTGATAATAGGCTTAGTGCTGAAGACACACAGAGACAGACTCAGATCCTAGTTTTGTCATTTAGTCATTATATAACCTTAGACAACTTGCTCATCTTTATGGTAATGTTAGCTCCCTGGCAAACCTCCCAAGTACAGACTGGATTCAGTAGAAGGTTATTTCTAGCAAAGTGAGAAGTAGGTGCTGCAGAGCAGTAGGGTGATGCAAGACTCTAGGCTGTTCTTACTCAGCACCTCAGTTCTGGGTCTGCTTTGGAACAGGAGAGAGCATGATGGAATACGATATATGGGGGTTTCCAGAGCTCAAACTTGGAACGGTTGACTTTATGTCTACTCACCATTGCATTGGTCTAGGACTTAGTCATGTGGCATCACAGAACTTCAAAAAAGTCTGTATCACTATATCTGTGGGCTCAAAGAATAACAATGCAACTTCCCAGGCTACCATAAACCTTAGTGGCCTGTAAATAGTTAAGCATCTGCTACCACCCTCAGGGTTCCACAGGTTGACTATAGCCTGGATGACTTGGCCCGGACTGCCCAGGGCAGCTCTCCCTCAGTTATAAGCTTCACTGAGGTTAATTTTCACTTCAAGCTGGGTTCAGATACACTCTCCACAAGTTTGGGCTGAGATCTAGGCTCAAGACATCAGTTACCCGAAGCAGCATTTTCCCAAGATGAGAGCCCTCTTCTCACCTTCCTCTCACTTCTTACCTTCATTACATTTACAAGATCCTATTTCTAAATAAGATCATATTTTGAAGTTCCCAGGGGATGTGAATTTTTGGGACATATGTGCCTCTATAGGAGGACAAGTCCAGCAAGGCAAATAGATATCACATCTAGTTGCATCTCATTGGCAAAAGCAAGTCACACAGCCAAACTCCATATTCAGGTTCAGGCAAGTACATTCCACTTCTAGTGGGAAGAACTGCAGGAACACAAAGGACAAAGTGTGTAACTAGGGTGAGGTGAAGAATTGGGGCCAATAATCAAATTTACCACAAAAGTATGGATTGCTGTGGGCCCAGGAGAGATTGGTTAGTGATTCCATCTTGCTCCCAGCTGTCCATATACTCATCTGCATAAATGAATCTATTGAGAAGTAAATGTCTCATAAGGTTATTGCAATGATTAAATGTTACTATGTTTAAACTGCTTAGTGTAGTGTGTGCCACATAGCAATTAATGTTAACTGTTAGGATTCTTAAAAAGATCTCCTTTAGCTCTCATTTGCTTCTCATCTATTATTTATGTTTTAAACCTTTTTTTCTAATATTCATCAACACAAATAATTTCTATTTTGCCTAATTTACATGCAGTCAAAAAATTCTCCTAAAGAATCTTGTTATATTAAGTTTGGAATAAGGGATCTTAATTATAAGGAAAAATAACTAATTAGGACATTAGCTATTAGAGAGGTGGGAATAGTGGACCATAAACAAACTGCACAAATGCTTAGACCTCCTGGGAAGGAAGTTGCTGTAGGCCAAGGTGTTTGGTACAGCTCTTAGGAAAGCAGTGGGAATTGAGCAGGACCATTACCTTCGCAGAGTGGAAATGATCCAGCTCAATTTTGAAGCAGAAGTTGATTAGATAAGCACACATGGCAAAGGACACTGCGTCATAACCCGGGCTGCCCTGTGGGCTCTGAGAGATAAGAACACTCTGTTTTGGGACATGTTCTTAGGCAACAATTGCATTTTCTGTTTGGAGTATGTGTTGTTTTATGCTAATGAGTCATGTTTTATCACTTCCGGGAGGTGATGCCAGAGAAGACACTGTTGTCACATGAAAGCTTTTTATAAAAACTGTTTATTTGATGCACTCATATGTTTAGTTTTTATACCAGAATAATCTCTGACTGATGAGTCACTTTCAACCTACATGTCAGGCATAGAGGCAGCTAATGTGAAATGATGTCACTCTGTTTTTTTTTTTTTCAGTTTAAAGAGTCAGTGAATGGTTTTTGCTAAGGTATCGGGATTTCCTGAAATTATGTTGAAGGCACAGTGTAGAGCTGCATCCTGTGCATGATCTGATGGAAAGATGCTGACCTGTGAAACGCTGGATGATCCTACTGGGTAAAGTGTGTAGAAAATCCAAACACTGAAAATGGACTTAGGGAATGACTTTTCATCTACTGGCTGTTGATGATCTTTCTAATTCTGAGAACTTTAGGAAAAAGAGAAAGTTTCTATTAGCTGAACAATAAACAATTCCTGGTGTTCTAAATGTAAGCTTTTCTTTTAAAATAGGTATGGTTAGTAAGATGGGTTCCTCAGACAAGCCTGGAGCAGACATCCATTTGTTCAACAAACTGCTATGTAACAACAGTAAACTCTTCCAACCTCAGCAGTTGAGGATGGTTCAGTAAACAGGAGGTTCTTGCCTAGAGGCAGCGAAGGGCTGCTGGGTTTTAGGAGAAAATGGCCCTGTCCAGAAGGGCACAGAATTGCCAGGGCCCCTCTCAGGAGATTTTGAATATGGGTCATTGGAGGGTCAGGGGTCACCTTTCTCCCACTGGGCTCTGGTGATGCAGGATGCGGGTGATGACCATAGGGTTCTTAGCCCCTTTCCCCATCCATGGCTGTATGTATGTGGACAGATGTATTTGTGTATGTGTGGAGCAGGATGTGAGGAGGAGATGAAGAGACCAGGCATAACTACACAGGCCTCTCCCAGTCCATAGACTTCACTATGGAATGTGGCAGTCACTGTTGCCTAAGGAGACCCATCCCCTCCTTCCAACTGCCTGATTTCCTTCTCACAGAACTTTTACTTATTCAGGAAGCAGATGGAGTATAACTGGTTGATCTTGGGGAGCACAGATCCTATACCAGCTATACATGATAAAGTTCTGAAATAAGGAAATCCCATGCGTTTTTGGCAATAATTGGTCCAAGAGTTTTCACATAACCCAGTTCTCCTAAACAATATCAGAGGGAAAGATGTAAGAGGAACTCTGAAGAGGATGATCTCCTTTGAAGTAATGAGGGTGGGGAAGAAAGCCTTTTGAGGAAGAGCTATTCAGCTTTTCCTTTTCTTCTCACCTGAAAACAAAGGGGATGCCCAAAGGTTTGGCAACCAATCACAAGAACTAAAGGCACTTCACTAAAGAAGTTAGAGTAAAAAGACAAAAACAACCAACCTTGGTTAGTCCACCTCAAGACTAATTATGTAAGAAAAATGACCCTCCCTACAGCAAATAAATGTAATCTGGGGCTGGGGATTTAGCTCAGTGGCGTAAATGCCTGCCTAGCAATAAATGTAATCTGTGGTTACTTTCTTTTTCTGACACTTGCAGTTAAACACTTAGCTTCATTATTGGTTAGTTTCCTAAGCTCTGCAAAACATGGGTTTGCTGCTGATTCAGAGAGAAGGTGGCAGTATTGGGGAGGAGAAGAAACATGTGGTTCAATTAAAGGGTGCCATTCCCCAACCATCCAAAGTCTTAAGGTGTTATTCTTCAATTACAGCAGATGATAACAAGAGTGACACCAAACAGGCATAAGTGCACAGGGCTAAGAGAAGTGCGGCTGTGAATGGATTTACAGGTAAAGAATCCTAAAGGAGACTGGAAATGACTCTTACTGGCAAAATGTGATGCAACAGAAGAATTAGAGCAAACAGAAAACATGGGAACCAAGGAAATAAAGAGTGTCCTCACATTCTCAGGTGCTCTTCACCATTCTGTGCACCTCAGATTACATGAAGCCAGTTACTGAGGATGCCAGAAAGTCCAGCAGTCAAAGACTAAGGAGCAGAGAGGCCTTCATTGCAAGGACTGGAGATAGACTTCTGAGATATGCTTTGGCAGCCAGGTGGCAGGATTCCTTGGAGTTAGTGATTGGATGCAGGATATTGGGGAGGTGATGGCAGGGGAGGAAGGCTGCTTTCCAGTCTTATATACTAACCATGTAATTAAGCTTGATGTATATTATTTTACCTGTGTGTGAATATATATGATATTACAGATGATGTGGTTAAACTAGGTATAGAACTCAAGTACCTTGAAGGATATGATGTGCTATAGAAATGGTTGACACACAAATGTCTCACTTGGCCAGTTATTACTGACTTCAAGCCCAGTGGTGCCAGAAGGAAAAGGAACAATTCTTATTGGCCTCTAGCCCAATGTTGCTGGAACTTAAGATTTTCAAGAGGACCTGAAGAAAATACTATTTTTTTAATGTGAAGTTTTCTAACAGTTGACAATGATGCTCAAGTTTTTAAAAATGCTGTGTGGACAAATTAAAAAGAGATGAGGATGCACCTGCTGACAGGCCACCAGTTTACCACCAGGATGTTATGTAGGGGGTCTCCAAAGTACTACTGAGAGAAACAGGCACACTATAATCAAGAATCTAGGTACAATTATATACAAGAAAGAGACAAGTTACTTCTCTTAAAAGCTTTGTAGTAAAGCTGTTTTTACTTAAACAAATACTCCAAAACAAAATCCAACAATTTGCACATGGAGAAAATGATGCATTTAGAGATCTGTTGATAGAGGATTTGATGCAGAAAGGCTGTAATGAGCAAGCACATAAAAGAGAAAAATCATAAAATATCTGTGACTAGTGGGTAGTAATAGATCCAAAATAAAAAGTAGGAAAAGGGAAACATAAAACAGATGAGGACTAGATAGGAAGAGAAATCTCTTAGTAGTTAATCTGTATGACATTATCAGTGATATTTCTGGAAAGAAGAATAAAAAGTTGGTGCCACAATTCCTTTAGAAATTTGCATAAATTTCCCCAGTTAAATAATTTGTTCATGTTTTGATTGATACTAATCTATGAGTGAGTCATAGATAGATGATCAGGGAGGTACTGAACCTGGATGGGACCCTTTATGACTATCAGAATTAATGTTCTTGAGACCCTGATGAAAATTGGGTGAGCTACATTCACTCTCGATTTTAACAAACACAATGGGGGGAATTGATTAGATATAATTGGTAGCAGTGTTCAGAATAAGTAATGCATAATCACTGCATCTTACTCTTGAATTTTCTGTTGTCACAACAGAGCCTGTGGAAATCTCTACCCTAACTAAGGCATCCTGGATGGAGCTAGGTAGGTCTGGTTCCTGGCAATAGCATTCTTTGTTTTGCAACAGTTATGTGACTACATTTTCTAATGTTTGTGGTCCCAGTTTTATTGCTCATTTGTTTTAAAGATTTTCTTTCCTCACAGGAGTTTAGATGCACAAAAAAATTGAGAGGGTTCTACAAATATATTCCATATGATCCCAAACCCTATACATGGAAAGTCTCTTCCATTATCAACATTCCATAGAATCTTAAAAGCTGTTAGGAAAAAGAAACAAATCATTTATAAAGGAAAGCCCATCATCAACATTCCATTATCAACATTATCAACATTCCCTCAAGCCTCTTCCATTATCAATATTGGAGTACATTTATTCTAATCAATGAACCTACATTGACACATCATTATTACAAAGAATTCAGTTTGTATTAGAGTTTATTATTGGTGTTGTGTAAATTGGACAAATTTAGAATGACATATATCCACAGTTATAGTATATTATGGAGTAGTTTTGAAGTCTAAAAATGGTCTGTGTTCATTCCCTCCCTGATAACCTTGGCAGTCAATGTTTCCAGCATTTTCCTTTTTCCAGGATGTCATGTAGTTGAAATCATACAATACAAAGCCTTCTTGGATTATCTACTTTCAGTTAGTAATACACATCTGAGGTTGCTTCGTGTCTTTTCATGGCTTAAAAACTCATTTCTTTTGTTTGCTGAATAACATTCCAATGTCTGGATATATTACAGTTTATATTTTTATTCTGCTATAGAAAGGCATCTTGTTTCCAAGTTGTGTAATTATGAATAGAGCTTATATAAACATCTGTATTAGTTAGGGTTATCTAGAGAAAAATTCAATATAAAATATATGCATAATTATAGAAAGGATTTATTAGGTAAGCTTACAGGATCAGAAGCAAAAGAGTCTCAAAGTCTGGTACACTAGAAACAGAATAATTCTAGATGAACTTCTTTGCTGGAGAGCTAGAGGATCCAGTAGTAGTAAAAGGTCAAAAACCTGGAAGCCCACTGCAGAGTCACTGGTGCAAGTCTCTGTTGGAAGGCTGATGAGTCTGTATTGGAAGGATGAAGGAACTAGAGAGTAATAGCCAAAGGCAATGAATGGCAAAGATCAGAGCTCCTCCAAAACAAGGGAATCACTTCCTTCTTTCCCTTTTTATTCTGCTCAAGCTAAAAGCCTATTGGTTCAGGCCACGCCCTTTTGGGGTGGGTCTTCTCTGCTTGCCTACATGTCAATTATCCACAGATGCACCTAAAATTTACTAATATGCTAGGTGATTTTTACTTAAATCAAGTTGACATATCACAATTAACGATTATAATAAGTGTCTGTAAGTTTTTGAGTGGATATAGTTCAATTGTTTTGGAGCTAGCTCACTGGCTGGATTTTACAGTATGAGTATATTTGGTTTCTTAACCAGGCACCCAACTTTGTTCTCTCCTTTTCTATCCAACTTTGCTGAAAGCTTGTCAATTTTATTTCTGTTTTCAAAGAACCAGCTTGTGATTTCACTGATATTCTTTCTTGATTTCCTGTTTTCAGTGTCATTTATTTCTGCTATAGTTTGTATTTCTTCTGTTCTTACTTTAGATTTATTTCTGCTATAGTTTGTATTTCTTCTGCTCTTACTTTAGATTTAATTTTTTTCTGTTTCTACTTTCCTAAAGTACTAGTTTAAGCTGTTGATTTAAAATTTTTTTCTGTTCTAATTTATGCACCTAATGCTAGCTGTTGCTTTTGCTGGATCCCCCAAATTTTGGTGTGTTGTGGTTTCATTTTCATTTCATTCAAAAATTTTTAAATTTATCTTGTGGTTTTCTCTTTGGCTCATTTTTTAAAGAAGTGTTTTGTTTTATTTCCATGTATTTTAGGATTTCTCGGTTATCTTTCTGTTACTAATATCTAGTTTATTTTCATTGTAGTATGACAGCACACATTATATGATTATTGTTATTTTAAATTTGTTAAGGTGTATCTTATGTCCCAGAATGAGATGTATCCTATTTTGGTGAGTATTCCACATGAGCTTGAGAAGAATGTGTATTCTTCTATTGCTGGATGACATGTTTTATCAATGTCCAATATATCCACTTGATTGATTGTGTTGATGAGTCAAACTATGCCCTTACTGATTTTCTATCTCCTGGATTTGTTCATTTCTGATAGAAGAATATTGAGGCCTCTTACTACAATAGTGGATTAATCTTCTTGCAGTTCTATCATATTTTGGTGTTGTGTTGTTAGGTACATAACCATTAGGAATTTTTATGTCTGTTATGTCTTCTTTGAGACTGACCCCTTTGCCATTGTGTAATTTTTAAATTTTAAAGTGAAAAAAGAATAAAAATGATGATATGGAATTTCAAAACAAAGTAATAGGAGATTAACAAAGATTAATATATTTTGTATCATTGTCTTCAAAGTAGTTGATCAAATTATAAGATACAGACCTTTTTTTTTATTCCTGATAAGTTTGTTGCTTTAAATTCTGCTCTGCTGAAATTAATGAGCTGTTGCTATCTTCTTTTGATTAGTACTTGCGTTGTATATAAACACAGCTTATTTAGCTTTTGAGAATTCTCTGGGCCAGTGGAGGTGAATCCATGGCACATGAGCTTCAGTGGGCTGTTTGTATCATTGAAAACACTGAAAGTTCACCATCACTGCCCTAGCCTTTCTTCAGGTCCTATTGAGCAGAGGTCCCTTCCCTTGTCTTTATACTTAGCATGGTTTGGTTTCTCAAACCTATTCTTAGGCTTTTCTGGGGACAGATGAAGAAAAGTGACAGAGGAAATAAGTAGAGGCTTGGCAATTTACCTCAAGGTTTGATATGTGAGGTCTGGCACTGTATGTGAGAGAAGTGGTAAAGAAAATAAATAAAGGTGTGCTGTTTTGGTCAGCTTTCCTATTGCTGGGACAAAACACTTAGCATATACAATTTAAAGAAGAAAAGAGTTTATTCAGTTCATGGTTTCAGTAATTTCAGTCAGTAATCAGCTAGCTCCATTACTGTGGGTCTGAGGTGAGGTGGAACACTCTTGTGGTAGGGCTTGGTGAAGCAGGAGAGCAGAGCGTAGGGGTAGAGCAGCAGCAAGAGATACACCATATACCTCCAAAGGCAAGTGCCCAGTGACCCATCTGTCCCCATTGGACCTCTCAAATCACATTCAGTTAACTCACTGACTATCATGCCCCTATGATCCAATCACTCCTTCAGGGAGGGGTCTTTTAATCCAGTCAAAGTGACAATTAAGATTAACTGGTACAAGAGGGATTTTGTTTTTTCACATTGTTTAAAAAAATCTGTGTATATTGGTTATGTGGATTGGTGGATTTTATTCTGGCAGATTTGTACATGCACATAGCACACTTTGGTCATTTTCAATACAGGGGGATTTTAAATATTGCTGTAGTGGTTGCTCCCCTCCTCCTATCCAGGGGATAACAGAATTTCAAATAATTGTCTTTATGGTATAATTCCTTTCACAGGTTGTAATATACTTTTCAAAAAGCTGTTTTGATCTAGTTTTGAAGCTTCAGCTAGAGCCAGTCAGTTATACCTCTTAGGTGGGAAATTCAGTCAATATCTCAACCATGTCCCTTATCGGGTTCAAATTGTCTGGTCCTAATCCCTTCTCCTTGATTCATAAATGATCAATACTAAACAACCATAGGCAGTTCCCATGCCTCAGAATCCACTGAAGTTATTTAAAGCAGCCAGTCCTACCCCAGTATAACCTGCCTCACTCATTGGTTTCCCTCATTAGCTGCCATAAAGGCATTTGCCTTGTGAAAGGGCCCAGTGATTTCCTGTGTAGTCCTCTGTGTTTTCAGTGGTAGTCAGTACCTGATTTTCTGGCATTACCACACCTAAATAATTAGAAACCTATTAAAACAGGGGTGCATCACTCCTTTGGAATCACAACTTTGAGTTTTAGGCTAAAGGTTATCAAAAAACCAAAACCAAAACCAAAACTAACACATCACCTTGACTGCAGAGATCCAGTGGTCTTACTCTCTTGTGCTGGCCTGGCAGGATTACAGGGTACTAGGGAAGAGTGTGGGTGGGGCAACTTGCATAGAAATGTGTTGATACTGCTATTTTGTCATATAACATTTGAAATTAGTGTGCTATGTAGAACCAGTCATTGCAATATTGCCATATTAGTAATTTAAAATGCTATATTTTATGTAGTACCATCATTTACTCAACTAACTATTCAGTCTTTGTCATTTTGAAGGTTTTTCTATCACAGAAATAATTAATTTATTGGCATTTTTGTACAAAATCCCTATCTGTGGGATTATTTTCTCAGAACAGTTTTTGAATTAAGATTATAGAGTCAAATGATATTAATATTTTACTCTCCTTATGCCCTTGCTGAAATCCATATCTATTTTATACTTTTTAAAATGTAACTATGTTACGTTACTCCACACTGTATACTATTTAAAAATTAAACAGAAATTATAAAGACAGAATTTTAAACCTAAAAACAAAATATATGCATACTTACAATGTGAGGTGAAATCTGGGAAATACATGTATAAAACTATGCTTAAGGCAACTGAATAAAAATCTCTTGAAATGATACTTTAATAACTTGCATTTTTAACAAAATCCAGAAATTATTCTTATGTGCTCTGAAGTTTATTTATTTCACAAATAAGGATCTGAGGCTCAGAGAGCTTGACTATCTTTCTCAGGGACACAAGTCTTGATTTATAAGGTAGATAGTTTGGTGGATTCTATGAGAGTGCTAAGCTAGAAGCTATTTTAGAACATTAATTCTTATAATCTTTTGCTCATTAAAGCTACCTGCTCACCTAACCTGCTATAATTAAGGTTCAGGAGGCAGTTCCATTACAATCTCTTTTAAACTTGAGTTTGCTATTCATCTTATTTTTGTCTCATTCAATAGACTAAGCTTATTTGCTAAGTCACTAGTCAATTTGCTGTTTTAAAAAACAGCCCAGGCTAGTTGTCCTTTTCTAGTGCTTATTAAGTCTCTGTTTTCTAACTTGGAAACATTGTCATGACCTGGGATTTAGTCCAGTAATTTGGAGGAAACTGAAAAGCAATTGGAGGTGAAGAGGAGAGATCTTGGGTCTCAAAGGGAAGATCATACATTGAGTTGTCTGAAGAGTAGGTCTCATTGCCTTTCTTGAGGGGGTGGAAGAAGATCTAAGTTGGTCAGCATGCTTGAATACAGGACTTATTAACTATTTCTGAATTGCCACATCTGGGCCTTAATCAGACACTTTCTTTAGGAAATTGATGATAGGGTGTTCTTTTTAGGTATTAATTCACAGAAATGTCCAGGAGTACTTTTAGCAGTAGAAAAATGTAGGACTTAACTTCTACTATCAGGTATATTTTATAAGCATATATGTATACCCTGTATTAACTTTCACTTTACTTTTAGGGGTGCTGCTATTAAACAGTTAGGGGACGGTTATGAAAACTGAACAGAATGCAGAAGGCTGTATGGCCAGGGATCAGATGACCTGGCTTCTCCAACTCAGTCCTACCTTTGTCAGATCTATGATCCAAATCTAGTGAAACAGAAGAAACTTGAGTGCATCATTTTGACGTGAAATTTGCTTCCAAATTTTCTTTTCTTAGTTCTAATTCCAGACCTTTATATATTTAACTCACTTGCTGTATCTTTTTCTTTTGCCTTTTACTCCTGAGATTCTACCATATTGTGGAAGGGAAAGAAAAAATTAAGGTGAGTACCAGTTCTATAAATCTCTTCGTACAACTACAATTTTTTTGATGCAAATACAAATATTTAGATTTTGCAATGGTTATTTTGAAATGAAAAATTCCCTACTATTAATAGAGTTGTAATGCCAGTGGATAAAATTTTATTCTACATGCCAGCAAATATGCAAACAAGAAATAGGTTTATGTAAACATTTCTATAAAGTTACTTTTTAGAGATATATCAACTATATGATAAGCTCTTCTAAAATCTGAGGAAAAACTCAGTAAAATGACTGTCTATAAATGCTTCATTAACGTTTATTACTTTAGCTAAATATTTGTTTGGGCCAAGTTAATGATCCTAAAAATTTTCCATACTCTATATATTCTACCAGTATATTGGGAACACTTATAGGTATGCCATAGTGGAGGACATATTCTTAAATCATAAAGTTGTAATAATGAGAGCATGTAAGCTACTTTATAAGGATGCCCAGTGAAATAATCTACCTTACACTAATTCCTTTTATAGTCATTGTAATGATTATCTTTACTATGTTCTTTTTAGGTTACCCTAGTGAGCAGAGCAGTAAAAAAGCTTAAATTTTGGAAAATTTCATTTGTCACTTTTTGTAAGTCTTGGCTTTGGTAACTTGAGTTTTCCACATTGATTGCTACAGTTTCTTTCAGGACATAATTATATCCAAGCTATTTCACCTCCATTGTCTTCACTCAGTTTAGGGAAGAAGTTTTTTACCAAAATGAAATTTTAAATAACAGAGACATAAATTTTTGGGGAAAGACATTATGAAACTATTTGGTAAAGGGATAAAAATCTTTTCATTTTAATTAAGTCCATATACATTTCTCCTTCATATGAAAGAGAACATAATTTCACATCATAAAGGAAAATAAATGTAACTCTAAGACTAGTCTATCCCCTTCCCCCAGGATGGTTTAATCATCATTCTTAGAATGTGTTTGATCTTTGGTGTCTTTCCAAAGTCTGAGATAAAGTGAATATCATTAAAGTCCTTATTAAATGACAGGTGACTCCCTGCAGGCCTTCAATGTAGTGCAATAAACATTTGTGGGATCTGCTTGTATACAAAGCATAAAGATGAGAGAGATTCAATGTTTTAATTCTGAAGGAAAAAGCACTGTAAGAATATAAACAATAATAAAAATATTCAGAGTTTAATGCTAGGTGGAATAGCTATTAGGTACTATTTATTCATAGTTGGACTTCCTATACTAGTTGCTGTAGCTATGGGGAAGGATAAGATGCTGTCTTTGCCTTTAAGGAGCTTGAAGTCTACTGATGGGGAGGAGAAAGAGACAGAGAGAGAGGGAGAGAGAAAGAGAATTAAATGCAGAAATCAATAAACACTTAATTGTAAATCAACAAACATTTAATTGCAAATCACATAAGTGCTATAAATTAATAGTCAGGGTACCATGTTATAATAGACTGAGTTAGTCTGTAGGATGTTCAAGCTGACATGAAGGACGATGCAGGCAGGGTCCCAGCACATGCAGATAGTTATACTTGTGATGAATTTAACACTGCCACTGTTACAGAGGTGCAAGTGAAAGTAGAAAAGCCATAATGGGTGGAACAGTACAGTACCTCAAAGCAGATAACACTGAAACATCACCTACCTGTGGTAGAAATGGAGAGGAAACAGCTTCAGAAAGTAAAGGAGAGAGCCCCATAGAGGACTGGAACTTTGTTGTGAAGGGTTATTAGCCCTGAAGTGACCCTGCAGACAAGCAGCTGGGGAGGTAAATACTGCCACCTCCCCTCTCTTCCTTTCTTTCCTTTGACAAAGCTTCCTATTGATCAAACCTACAGGGAAGCCAGCACGCAATGCATGAAGGCCAGCCAGGTTGGGGTCTTGACCACTGACATGCCTATCACTTCTGGAGTGTATTCATTTTTGTTTGTCTGTTTGTTCTGGAAAACTTTCCCATTTCAAATAAAATTTCTTGCAGAATAGTAAAAGACTAAAAGTATTATTTGTTAAAATCTTCAGATCCAATTTGAGAATTTATTATAGAATTAAAATTGTTGAGGAAAAATATCACCTTATGAAAATATTTAGAATATACTATCATAAATAGGAATAAATTCTAATGAGGGCTTTAGTTTTTTAATGGAGTGTATTATTTTTTGTATTGCATATGTTAATATTTTTAATAGCCAATAAAATTTTTGGCTATTAAACACAAAACAAATTTTTGTCTATTACACACAAAAGATGAGCAATCAAATAAAGGAAATTATAATTTATAGAAATTATGCAAATGATTTATTATGTTAGATATATTAGAACTATTAACTAAAAACCAGAATACAGCTTCAGTATATCATTAGTCATTGTTACATGGGTACCAAAATGAAGAAGAAAATAAAATAAAAGTAGCAGTAATTTTATTGAATGTGGGAATATAGAAGTCAAAACTTTGGGTTGTTAGTGACCAAGTCTGTTTCAACAGGGGTTAAATACAAAATTCATCATAAAGCCGGAAAATATAGAAATGGCTCCAGGAACCTGATCCCAAAACAGTCAAACGATACTGACAGATTGTACTGGTACTCATTCCCTTTGCACTCTAGCCTCCATCTTTTCCTCTTTCCTGGGTTGGCTCATTTTTCTCAACATTTTACTGTTTTTTAAAAAAATTTTTTTATTGAACTTTGCAAGAGCTCACTGATAAGAAGTCAAGATGGCTGAGCAGTGAGCAACAAAATACAAAGCCTCCCAGGAGAAACAAATCATATGTCAGAATAAAACACTCTGGAGAGACCCAGACAGAGGGAGATGGATCCTCTTGACACAGGAAGAAATTAAAATGTAAAAAAGCTCATTAAACACTTCGGGACTACAACTGAAACAGCTAAAAATTGTGGGACACAGTGTTTTTGCTGTGACATGCCAAGTTTGTGCAGGCCTGAATTTGCACCAGCTTGAATCCGCAATGGCTGGCAGAGCCACCCAAACTCTTTCCTGCCGCCACTCACGGGAACCACAGCAGTGCTGATGTCAGGGGTTGGTGAGCCCAACAGAGAGTGGAGCTAGTGAAGGGACTTTATTAATCCACGGTCAGTGCTAGGAATGAGACTTTCCCCCATGGGAAGGGCGTGACCAAATGGGCAACATGTTGGAATTGGGCAGGAGAGCCTGAACTGGGAGCAACAGTGACTTCAGTTGGTTCCTCCCTCCTCAGAGCAGATTCATGGGATTTGCTTGGACTGGGCAACGCCCCTGACCGGGACCCAATGAGTAGTCCCAAATCTATTCTCTGTGCCTTGGACGCACTAACTGGGTGAAAGCCCCTGAAGTTTAGCTGGCGCAGTGGGGAGGGGGAGGCAGGAGAGGGTGGAGGTCCCTTGGCAGCATGTTGTAGAGGAACCATGGCAAACAGGGAAGGGGGCTGGGACTTGCACTGTACAACTGTGTGGAGGAAGCCAGGACCATGACAGGAGAGAGGCAGGAGGAGGCCCCCATCCCAGAACCCTGAGATCCCTGATCCAAGAGAGGGAAAAACAAGGGAGTCTGAGGGCAGCAAGACATGGCTTCAATGGACAATAAAAGATATCTTCAGGACCTTGTAGATGAGCTCAAAACTGAAATATTAAATCAGGTAAAATAAGATATGAGTAGAGTAATAAAAGAAATGCTCTCAAGAAGCATCTCTCAGGAAGATACAGACAGAAGAAGGGAGGAACACACAAAAAAGGAGAGAAACATTCAATAAAGAATATAAAGAAAATACAGAATACATGAAGCAGATTCAAAGAGACTACCACGAAATTAAAAACTCCATTGAAAAGCTGGCAAAACTCCTTAAAAGAAAGTAAGGATAGACTATCACAACTTGAAGACAAGTTTGCAATGTGTGATTATGAAAGGAAAGATCTCTTTAAAATAACAAGGAAACAGGCAGTAACAATACAAAGGCTAGAAGACGACAAGAGAATCTACAATTTAAGAATAAGAAATGTGAACAAAGAAGCAGGAATACATACAGGCAAATTACAAAGGCTATTCATGGAAATAATTAAGGAAAACTTCCCAAGCATTGGAAAAGAAAATGACATTCAGTTATGTGAGGCATACAGAACTCCAGCCACCTACAACGAAAACAGATCTACACCCAGACATATAATAATCAAGATACCAGAAATTCAATATAAAACCAGAATATTAAAAGCCATCAGAGAAAAGAAACAGATTACCTATAAAGGTAAGCCCATCAGGATCACAGCTTACTTCTCAACACAAACCATCAGATCAAGAAGAGCTTGGAGTGAAGTATTCCAAGACCTAAAAGAAATAACCTCCATCCAAGATTAATATAGCCTGCAAAACTGTCACTAGAAACTAATGGAGAAATAAGATGCTTCCATCACAAACTGGGGGAGTTTGTGACCAGTAATCCAACCCTACAGAGAATACTGAAGGACATTCTAGAGAGAGAAAAAAAAAATACCAGGATTTTAAGAACAGTGCAGAAAGGCCTCAATAAGTGGGACAGGCAATAGAATGAAGGAGAAAGCTATACAAACAAAGGCAGAAAAATAGCATAGCAGAAATGAGGCAGAGAAGGATGGCTAGAATCTCTAACATAGATGGCCTTGATATGCTATATTGTTAATAGTAGACCAGGATTTAAAACCCACATTACTCACACTACTCTGCTTAGATGTATTATATTCTGTTCCAGTCATTCTACCTGTACTAGATTTGAGGGCACAGACAGTAATCCTGAAAGTAACAGGTTATAGTAAGGTAATCATCCTTAATTTCCTATTAACTTAATCTAAATCTCTGTAAAACCTACACTGTTGTACCATGACTGATCATAATCAAATCTGGTTTGTTGGATTGCTGTTTTGTATTGATAGATTTTATTCAAAGCTGTTATGATTGATAGTCTCAAGTCTGAGAGTATAGGCAACTGCACTTAAGATGACAAGATTCACTAGAATATCCACTTTGGTTTGATTATTACCTGCCTTTGAAGTTTTATACTGTCTACAATGTCTTATTTTTCATAATATTGCTATGTACTGCTATATTCAATTATACTGCTATATTCAATTATACCTGATGATATAGACAATTCTATTAAAGATAATAAGAGACAACACAGTAATCATTGTACATCACCTAGTACTGTGGTACACAGTAATCATTGTAGATCACCTTGTACTGTGGTTTTGTATGATTTTTTGTTTTCATGTTTTTATAGGAATTTGTTTTGTTTTGTCTTGCTAAGTTTTGTTTTTCCCTCTAATACAGAATGATAGAAATACATGTAGTGACTCATGCATGCATAGCTGTTCACACTCTCACTATTTGAATATCTACTTTGTATGCTTTAATTTTGTAACTTGAACTACTATTTCTAAGAGGACAATATGTACTTTTTCAACTAGTGATTTCTTATTATTTATCTTTTTTTGAATTTCTTTATTATCTCTACCCTTTACTTTTGTTTCTCTTTAAATAAAAAAGAAAAAAATTTTATTTTAAAGAGAATAGGACAAAAAAGAACAGAAAAAAGCAAATCAGAACAGAACAATGCAAGCAACATAGCACTTCACAACCAGACAACCGTATATCAACAGTAACTACCATAATGTCTCTTTTCTCTGAAATAGTTGAGCATAGCTTCACATACATTAATATCAAACACAACAATATAGTACAAAATCATTCAAAAGAATGAAAACATTACAGGACTGCAAAATCAAATAACAGCAAATGGACAACAGCTACTATAATATCTTATTTTCCTCAAAAAACGTGTCTATACCATCACACATAATAAAATCAAACAAACCACAACAGGATAGAACCAATATTTCACACTTACTGATATAACACCAGCAGGCCAATGTGGGGAGTTTTTAGTGCCGCTCTCAGGGAAGGAAGCAGCTTCTTTCCAGAAGAGACAAAGAAAATTCCCAGAAAAATTGGTCCTAATAATAAGAAGGAATTTGTTAGATTGCAAGATGGCCAACTGAGTGGCGGCATGATAAGAGAGCTTCTCTGAGGGAAAAAAAAATAAAAACAACTCAGATGCTGGAATCTGGCAACATGGAGAAAGCCAGACAAAAGGAGAGGAATTCTCATGACCCAGGAAGAAACTGAGGAAAAAGAAAAAGAAAAAAAAAAAGAAAGGAGAAACAGAAGCATGGACAGAGGGCTGGAGCTGGGCGAGCCCTGATCGATGTACCGGAATGTCTTAAAGTCAGGTGACTCACGATCAAGCTAAGGTCGCGGCCCTGCCGAGAGCAGGGGTTGGTGAGCTCCAGACCCTTGGCTGGAGGAGGTGCTGAGACAGGGAGTGGAAACAGCCAGTCAAGCTGCGCGAACTTTGGTGAGTGACGGGAACTGGAATCCCCAAACTGGGAGGACTGGCTGGGCAACATTTTGGAGTTGGGCAGGGCCAGCTTGAATTAAAACCTGAGGCAGCATCCACTGATGACTCCTAGTCCAAAGAAGATTGGTGGGATCTGCTCGGGCAGGGCCACGCACCTGGTTGAAACCCAATAGCCAGGGACAAGACTTTTCTGGGCCAGTGGCATCCCCAGGGAACACACAAACTTGTTGAAGCATAAACTGGTTGACTGGCATAGGGGGAGGAGCCAGCTCTCAGTGTGCAACTCACAGATCTGCTGCAGACTGAGAGGCGGTACTTCCCTAGCAAGTGTGCTGCAGAAAAACTGTAAGCAATAGGAAAGGCCCAGAGACCTCCACCACCCACCTGTCTGAAGGGGGCCAGAAACACGACAAGACAGAGAAAGAGCAAAAGGTCCCCAACTGTGGAAACAGGGAATGTGTGTTCAACAGAGGTAAGTGCAGAGGAGGTTGAGAGCAGCAAACCTGTATTGTCAGAGACAGCCTCATCGGAAATAAAGAAATACATCTATGACTTCATTGTCAAATTTAAATCTGAAATTCTAACTCAGGTGAAGCAAGATATAAGAAGACTAATAAAAGAAGTCCTGGGTAATCCTCTAGTAGATACAAATGAAAGAATAGAGGAACTCAGAGAAAGGAGAGAAGCCTTTGATGAAGAATATAAACAAAACCTAGAATATATGAAACAGATCCAAAGAGAATATCTGGAAATTAAAAACTCCAGTGAAACCTGGCAAAACCTTTTAACAGAAACTAAAGACAAACTTTCACAATTTGAAGATAGATTTGCAACGTATGATTGTGAAAGGAAGGATCTCTTAAAAATAACAAGGAACAAGGAAGCAATGATACAAAGGCTAGAAGATGACAAGAGGATTTATAACCTAAGAACAAAATATGTGAATGAAGATGAAGCAACAAATACAAATGAAATAAAAAGTCTATTCACAGAAATAATTAAGGAAAACTTCCCAAACTTAGGTAACAGAAGTGAAGTTCAGATAAATGAAGCATATAGAACTCCAGCCAGCTACAACCAAAACAGATCTATACCCAGACATATAATAAATCAGGATCCCAGAAATCCATCACAAGAACAGAGTATTAAAATTGGTCAGAGAAAAGAAACAGATTACCTATAAAGGAAAACTCATCAAAATCACAGTGGACTTCTTAATGCAAACCATTAAATCATGAAGAGCTTGGAGCAAAATATTCCAAGAAAATAACCTCCAACCCAGAACAATGTACCCTGCAAAACTGTCTCTCAAAATTAATGGAGAGACAAGATATTTCCATGACAAAGAGGAACTGGGGGAGTTTGTGACCACCAATCCAACCCTGCAAAGAATACTGAAGGACATTCTAGAGAGAGAGAAGAAAACCACCAGGGTTCCAGGAATAATGGCAGAAAGGCTTCAAAGAAAGGGGCAGACAGTGGAATGAAGGAGAAAAGTAAACAAATAACAACAGAAAAATAGCATGGCAGAGATAAGTCAGAGAAGATTGGTTATACCACTGTTTTATCTTGACTGATTTTATTTGAATCTGGTATGCTTGAGAGTGTCAAGTCTGAGAGTAGAGGCAACTACTCTGAAGATGACAGGATTCAGGATATCCATTCTGGTTTGATTGTTAACTGCCTTTGAAGTCCTACAATGCCTCCAATGTTTAGATTTTATTAATAGTGTAAAGCAATGCTAAGTTTATATTATATTTGACAATATAGACAATTTTATTGAAAATAACTAGAGACATCATAGTGACTACCATAGATCACCTAGTGTTGTGTTTTTGCATGTTCTTTTCATTTCATGTTTCTCTAGAAATTTGTATTGCTGACTTGTTTTGATTTGTTTCTCCCTCTAATACAGAAAGGCTAGGTATATGTGTAGAGACTTATATATGTGTAGAACTTCTAAGTAGTTTACGAGAATTGATTATAGTTATTGTAAAGGAAAAAAAGGAAAAGAGAGTATTCTAAAGGATATAACTGCATGTATGTTTGAGTGTATGGAATTATTAACCATGTTGCTAAAGTTTTAGTTGGAGTTTTTCATGTCCCAGCATTGTCTGAGGTACATATAAAAGTTTTAACAATGTCTAGTGGACCACTAGTGACCACTGTGGCTTGGGTATAACATTTGGTAGAGGCTATGGTTAGAATCATGGGAGTTCACTGCAGATATTAAATCCTCTTTGTTCAGGTCAAAGAAATTCCAGCTTCTCAGAGTTACAGATCCAGACTGTGTACCAGAAAGGGCTCAGAGGTGACTGTGCCCTGGAGCTGAGTTGGAGCAATGTTTCTCCTGGGACTGTTGTGCCAAAACAGGGTTGTGTTCTTATATTGTTCTCTCTGGAAATACTTGCCTGGAGCTTGGGTTGTTCTTTTTCTCATTGCTATTTTTATCTATTTAATGGTTTTTCTAAACTCTCCATTTATTTTAAACTAGTGCTTCCAAAAAAAAAAAAATCCATGCCAGTATCGTTTCTAAGTGCTATGTGAGGTCAGCAGAGTGAATATTGCAAAAAAGCAGTGAAGCAGACTAGAACAGTTCCTTCTGAGTTCAGATTCAGGATCTACCTTGCAGGGCAGTTGTTTTTGGAGAAGTATGAAATCTCCAGAGGGCCCCCTAATATCAAAGAATGTGACCATGGCTATAGATGAGTGTTGTGTTATGTTATGTTTAGAATATAAACTATTGATTGTGAGGAATCCTTTGTAGACTGCATATCTTTTAGTTTAATGTGATGCTTAATTAGTGGTAAATAGTAATGCCTTTCTCTCAGAATGATATGTGCTTAGGTGACATAAGAAGAAATTTTTTTCTAAAAGGGTCAAATGAGAACAAATTACATTTAGCAACAAAGAATCTGTTAATTTTTGTTGCTAATGTAACAAATCATCACAGACTTAATACGAATTTATCATCTCAGGGTTATGTAAGTCAGCAGTTCAGTTTGGCAAGGCTGGATTCTGTACTCCAAGGTTCATAAGACCAAAATGGGGGTAGGGTGGGGAAAGGTTGGAAGTCCCAATCAGAGAAAAGTTGACAGCTCAAGCCTGAAGCAAATACTCTTTCTCCTTCTGGTAGCAGCTGGGTTTCCCCAGCCAGGCTGGCCCTAGAGAGAATTCTACTGCCTATTCCTTCCCACTCTGGTTGCCTAATGGTGAACTCCGGCTCTCCCTTTGGTCATGAGTGTTTGTAGAGAAGTACTTATCCTCTTGAGTACTTTCAGGGCTTGCCCAGTGGGGAAGTGTAGACACCTTTCTCTGGATACTTGGGCTCCATATTGCCTTTTCCTTTAGGGTCCTGTAACCCACAGCATTGAAATGCAGATGAGGGGTGATGTCATGTGTAGCTTTGGAAACAAAGGAACACTGAGATAGGAAATTAGGTGCTCTCGATTCTTGTCCCAAAGTTTTAAGTAATTAGAAACTTTACCTTCAGCATTACTACTTTTTTTCATCTGTAAAATGAAATGGTGGCATTCTAGAATCCTGTAGTTCTGTGAATGATTATTGCCATGAAATATCTAGATGATTTGAATTATGGAAGCTGGGAACAACCACTGTATAATGTTGAAGTTCAAATTCTGTTTTGCCTTCCTAGGGAATGTAGAGAGCTTCATAACTTTCAGTGCTGTGGTGTTTGTATTGCTGTATGTAACCATTCACTCATTTTAGCAAAAAAAGAAAGATTTCACAAAACTTCTTGGACAAGATCAAAGATCAACTCAGGCAATCTCAAAGAGTGGCTATTAATTTACTTTCTATTTTTAACTACACTTCATTTCAGAGAATAATGTTTTCCTCTGTGTTTAAGTGGGGCTATAGAAACAGAATTTAGTAATGAAAACACACTTCTCAAAAGCCTTGCTTAACTGTAATGAGTACCTAACCTACAGGGTTTGCTTAAGTTCAAAATGTGGAACTCCGAGAATGTAAAATTTTCATCTGTTGTTAATTATTGCTGTATGTATTCAATTTTCTGAAGTCAGATGGTTTGTGTTAGGACACTGAATTTTCAAGTCCAGTAAATATTTCTGTTGCACAGCCCCCAAATGTGTGCAATAAACAGAATGATTTTCAACTTCCTGTAAATTAACTTTATTTTGAATTTAAAAATGCTTGAAGAGGAAGAAAACATCTAGTCAAAACTTTGAGGTTCCATTTGTATTCACTTTCCTTAGGATTTACCTTAGTGAAGATGAGAACATTGCATATGAGGTCAGTATATGAAACTAGAACCTTTGTTTGGGTAAAATTTCCATCAGCTTTGGTCAACTTGCTAATTAGAATGTGAGAAATATATTTAGAGCAGAATCCAGCTCTATTATCCAACTTTATTAGTTGGTCAGGCCATTGTATCTTAATGAAAAATGAACAAAATATGTAATTTTTGACATCTAAGATATTTTACCTATAGTTATGAATTTCTTTGGAAAATTTATTAAATATCTAGGATGATATATGTTTTATTAATTTGGGAGCTCTCAACAGACCCAAATATATAATGTATAGTTGGCCATCTTCTATTTTTTTGTTACTCTAACTCTTCTCAAATCTTTTTAAAAATACCACCTTTAAGTGGGTCTCATAGATTTTTTTTTAATTTTTACATTTATTAGACATGAAAAACACACATGCATGGGTACACTCATATGTATCTTTAAGATATTATATTAATTTCTTGTGATACATTTCTAGAAGAAATGTTATTTTTTTCTTTTTTATTTAAAGAGAAAAAACAGAAAAAGGATAGAAATATTACAGACTTAAAAAAATATAAACAGTAAGAAATCACTAGTTGATAAATTACATATTGTTCTTTTAGAAATAGTTGTTCAAGTTACAAAATTAAAGCACACAAAGTGAACACTCAAGCAGTGAAACTGCAAACAGTTCTGTTTAACAATCCAACAAGAACTTAGAAATATGGTTATCAATCCTACACACTTAAATATATATGCAGTTATATCTTTTATAGCTCTTCCTATTTCCTGTTTTTTACAATAGCAGTTATACATTTTAAAAATTTTATTTAAAGAAAAGAAAAAAAGCAAAACAGAAAAAGGGGCAGCAACAATACAGAATTCTAAAAGAAAGAAAAAAAAAAAAGGAAAAAGAGAAAAAAATCCACCAAGAAATCACTAGTTTATAAATTACATATTGTCATCTTGGATGTAGTTGTTCAAGTTACAGAGTTAAAGGATACATAGTAGACATTCAAACAGTGAGACTGCAAAGAGTTCTGCTCAAAGATCCAACAAAGATTCAGCAATATGGTCATCTATTTTACACACTCAAATGCACATGCAATTATATCCCTTAGAGCACTTTCTTTTCTTCTCTTTTTTACAATAGCAATTACACATTTTGGTTTTATTACACTTATAATTCTTATTTACTTTTTACACTAGAAACACAATATGATATGTATAAATATGATTCTTATTTATTTCACCAATGAGGATAGTCTCAAGTTGTCTCCATTTGCCTATGAAGGCCTCAAGATCATCCTTTTTATAGCTGAGTAATATTCCATTGTATAAAAATGCCACATCTTTTTCATCCACTCTGCAGTTAAAGGGCATCTTGGTTGTTTCCAGGATTTAGCTATCACAAATTGTGCAGCTATGAACAGGGGTGCACATATATCACTGTGATATGAACTTTTCAGTTCTTCTGGGAAAATACCCAGGAGGGGAATAGCTGGATTGAATGGGGCTTCCCATCCTAGTCCTCTGAGAATTCTCCATATGGATTTCCACAATTGTTGTACCACTTTACATTCCCACCAACAGTGGAGCAGTGTTCCTTATCCCCCCCGCAGCCTCTCAAACATTTGTTATCAGTTGATTTCTTGATGGCTGCTATTCTTTCCAGAGTGAGGTGAAATCTCAATGTTGTTTTAATTTGCATTTCTCAAATGACCAGTGATGGTGAACATTTCTTCATGTATTTATATGCCATTTGTATATGTTCCTCTGAGAACTGTGTGTTCATCTCAGATGCCCATTTTTGGAGAGGGTCTTTGAATTTGGGGAGCTTGATGTTTTTCAATTCTTTATAGGTTCTGGACATAAGTCCTTTGTCTGAGAGACTGCTGGCTAAAATTCTTTCCCACTCTGGGTTTTCTCTTCACTCTATTGGTGATTTCTTTTGAAGTGCAGAAATTTTTCAGTAATATGAGATCCCAATTGTTGATTATTTGAAGTGTTTCCTGTGTAGTTTGCATTTTGTTCATGAATTCTCTGCCTACTCCTATGTCTCCAAGATTTCTACCTACCTTGTCTTCCAGTAAATTTAGTGTTTCTGTTTTAATATTTAGGTATTTGATCCATTTAGACTTTAGTTTTGTGCATGGTGATAGGCTTGAATCTAGTTTCAGTCTTTGGTATGTGGAGAGCCAATTTTTTCAACACCATTTATAAAAGAGACTATCCTTCCAGTGATCATGTTTAGCCCCTTTGTCAAATATCAGGTGGATAAGTGTCTTTATAGTTGGGCTTTCATCTTCTAATCTGTTCCATTGTTCCTCAGGTCTATTTCTTTGCCAGTACTATGCTGATTTTATCACGGTGGCTTTATAGTACTGTTTCAAGTCAGGAATTGAGATGCCTCCTGCCTTGCTTTTGTTGCCCAGAACTGCCTTTGTTATTCTAGATTTCTTCTGTTTCCAAATGAATTTTAGGAGTGTTTTCTCTAGATCTGTGAGGTATGTCAATGGTATTTTGATTGGGATTGCATTAAATCTGTATAACAGTTTTGGGAGTGTGGCCATTTTCACAATGTTGATTCTTCCTAACCAAGAGCAAGGAATATCTTTCCATTTTCTAATATCCTCTTCAATCTTCTTTTTCAGTGTAGTACAATTTTCAGCATATGGGTCTTTTACATTTTTAGTTAGGTTGATTCCTAAGTATTTCATTTTTTTAGATATTATTGTAAAGGGCAATATTTCCATAATTTCTCTCTCAGTGAGTTTTTTGTTTGTGTACAGGAATGCTATTGATTTTTGAGCATTGACTTTGTGTCCAGCTAAACTGTTGAACTTGTTTATTACCTCTGGTACTCTTTTAATGGAGCTTTTTGGGTCTTCTATATAGAGTATCATGTCATCTGCAAATAGTGATAATTTAACTTCTTCCTTTCCTATCTTTATTCCTTTTATTTCTCTCTCTTGTCTGATTGCCCTGGCTAGTATTTCCAGAACTATATTGAAAAGGAGTGGTGATAGTGGACATCCTTGTCTTGTTCCTGATTTTAAAGTGAAAGCTTTCATTTTTTTGTCCATTTAGTATAATGTTGGCTGTTTCTTTGTCATAGATGGCCTTTATAAGGTTGAGGTAGACACCATGTATTCTGAGTTTCTGAAGAGTTTTTATCATGAACATGTGTTGGACTTTATTGAAAGCTTTTTCTGCATCTATTGAGATGACCATGTGGTTTTTGTTTTTGACTCTGTTGATGTGGTGTATTACATTTATTGATTTGTGTGTGTTAAACCATCCCTGCAGTCCTGGAATGAACCCCACTTGGTCATGATGTATAATCTTCTTGATGATTTGCTGCATTCTATTTGCCAGTATTTTATTGAGAATCTTTCCATCAATGTTCATTAGTGAGATTGGCCTATAGTTCTTTTTGGTTGGATCTTTCTCTTGTTTTGGTATCAGAGTAATACTTTCCTACAGGAATGATTTAGGGAGGATTGCTTTCTTCTCAATTTCATTGAAGAGTTTAAGAAGTATTGGCATCAAATCTTCTCTAAATTTCTTGTAGAATTCAGCCGTGAATCCATCAGGACCTGGGTTTTTCTTTGTTGGTAAGTTTTTAATTACATTTTCAATTTCAATAGCTGATATTGGGTTGTTCAAAATTGCCATCTTCTTGGTTGAACTTTGGTAGTTCATATGTTTCTAGAAATGTGTCCATTTCCTCTGTTTTCCACTCTATGTGAGTAGAGATTTTTAAAGTAGGTATTCATGATCTTTTGAATTTCCATGGGATGTGTAGGAATTTCCCTCTTTTCAGTTCTTATTGTGTGAATTTGGGTTTTTTTCTTTCTTTCTCTTGATAAGGTTAGCTAGGGGTTTTTCAATTTTGTTTATTCTCTCAAAAAACCAGCTTTTTGATTCATTAATTCTTTGTATTGTTTTTTTAGTTTCAATTGCATTGATTTCTGCTCTAATCTTTACAATTTCCTCTCTTCTATGAGCTTTGGGTGTAGCTTGCTCTTCTTTTTCTAGAAGCTTGAGATGGAGGATTAGGTTGTTTATTTGTGCTCATTCTGTTTTCTTGATATGACAATTTATTGCTATATATTTCCCTTTGAGGACCGCTTTCATTGCATCCCACAGATTACAGTATGTCGTTTCTATATTTTCACTAAATTGTAGGTATTGATTTATTTCTTCTTTAATTTCATCTGTAGCCCACTGGTTGTTCAAAAGGCTGTTATTTAATTTCCATGTATTTATGCAGGTTATACAATTTCTTTTGCCATTAATTTCCAATTTCAGTGCACTATGGTCAGATATTATGCATGGTATGATTTCAATACCTTTGCATTTATTTAAGAATGTTTTATGGGATAATATATGGTCTATTTTGGAGAATGTCCCATGTACAGCTGAGATGAATGTGTATTCTGGTGTGGTTGGGTGAAACACTCTGTAAACATCTACTAAGTCCAATTGCTCACAGGTATGATTTAGTTCTGTTATTTCTTTGCTGACTGTTTGTTTAGTTGATCTATCTCTTTGTGACAATGGGCTGTTACAATCCCCTGTTGTAATTTTGTTCTTGTTTATTTGGTTTTTCATGTCCATTAGTATCTGTCTTACATAGTTGGGTGCTCCTGTATTTGGTGCATATATATTTATAATTGTTAGTTCTTCCTCTTTAATTTTTCCACTAACGAGCATGTAGTGACTTTCTTTACCTCTTTTAATCATTTTAGGTTTGAAGTTCATGTTGTCTGCAAATAGAATAGCTACCTCTGCTTTTTTCTGGGTTCCTGTTGCATGGAATACGTTTTCCATCCTTTGACTTTTAACCTATGAGTTTCCTTTTGGGTCAGATGTGTTTTCTGTATACAGCATATTGTGGGATCCTGTTTCTTGATCCATTCTATCAATCTATTTCTTTTTATAGGTGAATTGAGGCCATTTATGTTTATGGATATCACTGATATGTACTGGCTTGGCTTTCCCATGTTATGTTCCAGTTGTTTATTTCTGCTTTTCCTCTTATTTAATTGCTTATCCTACCTGGTGGTTTCTTTCTGTTGGGGATTGTGGTCATTTTTATCTCTGTCTAGTATGTCTTTCAGTACTACTTATAGGGTTGGTTTGGTGGACATGAATTTCTTCAGTTGTTCTTTGTCATGGAAGTATCTTGTTTCTCCATTAAATTTGAATGAAAGTTTTGCTGTGTACAACAGTCTGGGTTGAAAGCCGTTTTGTTTCAGAGCTTGAAATACCTCACTCCAAGCTCTTCTTGACTTGAGGGTTTGTGCTGAAAAGTCTGCTGTGGATCTAATGGGCTTTCCTTAATAGGTGAGTTGTGTCTTTTCTCTGACAGCTTTTAGTATTCTGTTTTTATGCTGTATGTCTGATATCTTAATTATTATGTGTCTGGGTGTGGATTTATGTTGATCATGACTGTTTTGTGTTCTAAATGCCTCACTTATCTGCATATTAGATTCTTTCCCCATGTTCAGGAAATTTTCTGCTATTATTTCTGTAAATAGTTTACATATGTCACTTGCCTGAACTCCTGTATCTTCGCTAATGCCCATTATTCTTATATTGTTGCTTTTGGCATCATCATGAAGCTTCTGGATTGTCATTTCATGCTGCTTTGTTATTTTTAAAAGTTCTATCCTTTCCTGATCACTAATTGCGATCCTGTCCTCAAGGTCCGAAATCGTATCCTCAGCTTCCTTTAGGCAGTTTTTCAGGCCTTCAATAGAATTTTTTGTTTCTTGGATGTCTCTTTGAGTTTGTCTCATGAATTCTGCTTGTTTTCTATATTGTTCATTCAAGGTTTCAATCAGCTTCCCATGCTCATGTACTTTTTTCTCTATTTTCTAGCTGCACTGAGCAACTCCTTTACTAAGGTTTTTATTTCTATCTTTACATGGGAGAGTACTTCTAATTTGATTTTCTCTATAGCCTGATGGAGTTGTTTTTTTTTTATTTCACTCACTATCTTTTCAGAGATTCCTGGTGTTTTACTTTTGGGGTCCTCAATTTCAATGTCTCCTGTACTTGCTTCTGGTGAACTATATGTTTGAGACTGCATTTTGCTTTTTTTGTTTTGTCATTTTCAGTCTGCCTGATGTTTTCTATGTGTAGGAGGGGATCACACACACTCTTTTAAGACTCACCAAGGTCTTACAGTTAGTTGGAGGGGGTTTTACTACTGGCCGTATTTATCCACAGTACACCTCTATTTTTGGGGCATACTCACCACACTGACACAGTTAATCCACTGCAGTCCAAGGTTCACCAGCTGGGAGCAAATTTTCAAGTTTTTTCACACTGACTGGAGCCTGCTGAGGTCTTCTGATGTTCCAGTGGGAAGGTGAGTGCAGCAGAAGCAGTCCAGGGCAGTGTTCAGCCTGACACGGGCTTCTGCTGTGTTCCCGGTTGGCAGGGCAGGCCCACGGGGGAGGTTCCAGGCTGGTTTCATAGATCTTAAGGAAAATGTAACAGAAAGTTGTGATTTTTAGGGAATTGGAAAATGCGGGTATTTAAAAAATTATAGAAATTATCATTAAGTAAGAGTTTAATGTAAATAGGAGTGAATTCCAAGGGCAGAGAAATGAGGGAGAACCAATCATTTACCATAGCAATGGAAAGCTTTTTATGCCTTCAAGTACTATTGAGAGCAATGTGGTCAGCAGATTAGGTCTGAATGAGTTCCATTGGATACATCAGCTCTCAGCTGAACCTTTCAGCTGGAGCCTCCAGAGACCTAAGTGGAACAGGAGATTGCTACCCATGTGCTTGTGAGGGATGAGGAAGCGATAGATACAGGAAGTGTTTCAGAAGCTGTATCTGTAAGGAATTAATTAGAATGTAAAGCAGAGTGAAAACGTGTGGATTGAGTGATACATTTACTGGTGAGGTTTGGAGGGAAGAATGAAAAGTAGATTTGGGGAAGTGCCTATGGGAAAGGGCCATTTTATTAGGGCCTTGAAAGATGAATTGTAACTGATAAATGTAAGTAAATTAGAAACAGTAGCAGTGACAGAAACCAAACTTTGAACATGTCAAGCATGTAAGCTCTGTTAAATGTATTATCTCTTAAGTCTTTCAAAATCTTCATGAGGTCATCAGTTTCTTTTCTTTTTTTTGTACCAGGGATTGAACTTACACTTGCCAGGCAGGCACTTGTGCCACTGAGCTAAACCCCTAGCCCTCAAAATCTTCATGTGGTATCTATAAATTGTCCCCATTTTAAAAGAGGAATTGGGGTAAATGTAATTTAATCAGTATCACACAAATGCATTTAAATTCAGATGTTTTATTTTAAGATGTTATCCTTCCTAGACAGAAAGGCAGTCTAAAAAAAGGAGACAGAAGCAAATAGTTATATGAACATTCATGGAAAAAAGTCTTTGTATGGCCTAAGTAGAGGGCACTTAGGTCAGTAATGGAAGCAAAAACTAAAAATGAAGTTGATAGATGCTGGAGATGTGGCTCAGTGGTAGAGTGTGTGCTTAGTGTGTATGAGATTGGGGCAAGATGACAGAGCCCTGAGTTTCATTCCAAGGCGGTGTATTTATTTATTTTTCCTAGGCAGGGTAGAGACATTGTGAGTTTTTATTTAGGAGGGTAGTGACTGTCAGATGTAAGTCTGAAAGGAATTTGAAAAGTACATTTAAGAACAGAGAGTTTGGAGGAAAGGTAGCATTTATGAAACTACAGTAGCCCACATATTTGGTGATGAGGGAGAAAGCCAAGTCAAGGGTAGTGGGAATGGTAGAAGGCATTTATGGGAGATATTGAAGACAGTGGGACTGTCTTCAATTGTATTGTAACTACATGCAGAAAGGAATGAGGAGACAGAGTTTTAGAGTCTGTACTGTTTGGCATATAGTTGGCCATTGACATAAGGGGGACAGGAGCAGGAATCTGGGAGAAAGCTTATGTGTGAGGCTTGAAGCATAGTAGTTTTATATCCAGATAGAGATGCCCAGTGGGAATTTGGACAGGGTGAAAAATTCAGCAGACTCAGTATAGATGTGAGAGTTGAAGCCATGGAAAAGAATGTACGACGAATGCAAAGAAGACCAAGATCTTCAGGCAAACCTACATTTAAAGGAACAGGGGAAAACAAGAAGAAAAGGGGAAGACTTCAAGAGCCAACCAGATGCTTTCACACCAAAGCAGGAAAGGCCTTTCCCACTTTATTGAGTTTACAAATACCTTATGAGCAGTGACAATGTCTTGGTTGATTCCTTAGCTTTTGTTGTTGTGCTTTGTGTGCAATGGGAACCCTACAGGTCCTTGTGGAATTGAGTGGCATGTGTTTCTTCTGGTGAACCAACAACATAGTAGGCTTTCAGTGTTCCTCTGTGTCCACTGGGGCTTGGCCCCTTCAGTAGGTGATACTTTGGTGGCACAGAGAAGGGCAAATTACCCACATGGCAGATTCCATATTTTTCTTATATTTTTGAATATTTTCTTTTTTGTGTATGTAACATTAAGGATTAACAAGCCTGGGAGAACAAGCAAATCAATATGGAAAGCATAAACATTACTGATTATAACCCCTGATTTTAGAAAAAGAAACACACAAGGGAGATGGAAAGGCAGGTGGAGGGACAAATACGATGGATTTAGAGTGGACCAGTGGCTGAGAAGGTCATTCTGTTTCTTTAGGTATAAATTGGAGACCATGTTGTCATTTTCATTAAGTTTACTTGAGAATTGTACTGTGTGCGTAATATCCCTGGGGGAGTATGTACAATGATGCTTTTAAAATGGCTTTCCTGTTGCTGGAAATCATCATAGATGTATTTAGATAAGAGAGCTCCCAACGATATGGTAAACAGCTTTTCAATGCAATATTTCTAAATCTAATGAGCAATTAAGGAGGTCTGATACAATCCACCAGGCTCCTGTAACTCCAGACTCAATGGAGAGCTAAGCTGATGGGTAGAATGGAATATTACTTAACCCCAGGACAAGGGTTGAAGTGTTGGATTTGGGAAATGTATTGAGTATTGCATCATGGGAGACAAGGGCAGAGAACAGATCTGTGCTTCATTTTCTGTTTTCTGCTCAAGATAGTTTGCATCCAAGTGTTGCAGACACTGGCTTTGACAGACTTTCAGTCATTTTTTCCCAAGGCAAGTGACACTGTCATTGATTAGGAGCAGTTCATTTATGGTTAGGATTGTCAGATAAAACACAAGATGCCCAGTTCAATTTGAAATCCTGGCAAATACCAAAAATTTTGCTTTAGTATAAATTTGCCACATGTAACATTAAGACTTTCTTATACATTGTTACCTGAAGTTCAGATTTAACTGTTTTTCTTTGCTAAATCTGACAATGCTATTTTAGACAGAATCTAGTGGATGAGAAGTTGCTTCTCTCTTTTCTTAGTGAAAATCAGGATCTGATCAAGAATGACAGGAAAACTAATTTCACTTTAATCATCTGGATGGACCTTGGAAAACTTCTGTGTGCTGGGTGGTAGAGGTGAGAAACAGAGTAAGAACTGGCAGATTTGAAGATGCTCAAGATGCTCCTGTTTTGGCTTCTGTAGCCAATAAGATTATGATAGAATATAAATAATTAAACTTATTATTTTAATATTTTTAAGTGATAACAATGTCAGTAAGTAGATACACAATGTTGTACAACCAGCATCACTTTCCAGTCCATTTTCTTACCTCCCCAAACAGAAACTCTGTACTAATTAAGCCATGATTCCCTTCTCTCCCTTCCCCTTGTGACTCTGACAGCCACCACTCTGTATTCTGTCTCTGTGAATTTGACTATTCCAGATACCTCTTATTAGTGAAATTGCACAATATTTGTCATTTTATGTCTGGTTTTTGGTTTATTTTACTTAGCATAATGTTTTCAAGGTATATTCATATTGTAGGAAGTGCTAGGATTTTATTCCTTTTTTGAGGCTGAATAGTTCAATTGCACGTATATGCCATATTTTGTCTATTTTTTTCATCTGTCCATGCTCATTTAGGTCATATAGTGTTTTAGCAACTATGAAAATGCTACTATGAAATTTGATGTATTAATATAGTGACATTTCTGGACCACATGGTAATTCTGTGTTTTATTTTATTTTTTGAATATGATATTTTTTTCTTTTTCTCAAATCCATTTTACTCAAGGATTTACAAAGAAAGAAAAAAGAAGAAGGAGAAGAAGAAGAAGAAGAGGAGAAGAAGAAGGAGAAGAATAAATTACAACAAAACTTCAAAACATAGCAATCTGTGTTTATTTTTTGAAGAAATATTATGTTGTCTTCCATATCAGCTATTTCATTTTATAATCCCCTTAGCAGTGCACAAGCATTCCAGTGTTTCTACATCCTCCTTACCTGACTGTTGTTTTCTATTTTCTTGATAATAGCTATCCTTATGGGTATTGGTAGACATGATTTGTAAGAATGATTTGTTGTTTCTTCTACTTGTTTAAACAAGACTGTTTCTTTTTTCTGACTCTGAAACCACAGTGGACTTTAGGAATGATTAAAACCGTCTACTTCATGTCTATAAGATTAGATTATGGACTTCTCAGTGGAGCTTTCCAATTGACCCTGAAGGGACTGTCAAAAATAAGAGTTCTAGAAAAGTTTCAAACCATGTCAGTATTGTTGGACTAAGCACACACTCCTTTTGTCTCTATAGGATTCAGTATGATTTTGTGCAAGTTCTGGTTTGCTTGCTGCAACGTGTACTCAAACACGTGAAATGTGATTTTGTAATCACATCTCATGGATCTTCATTAAGGAGTCTGAATAGATGTTTGGAATCTAGACTTAGTGTTTTCCTGAGTCTTGGGTTAGTTGCAAAGATATTATGAATTTGTTGGCAATACCAGAGACAAGAGTGAGCTGAATTCAAGTTTGGAACAGAATTTATTTCCTCCCACATTTAATTATTAACTGACTTTCAGAAAATAGATGATGGCTGTTCCTATGGCAACAGAAGCCATAAAGAAAAAAAAATTCAGCAGTCTGACATTTTTAGCCAGTTCTATACTGAGCCAAATGCTGGTTGGAAAGAACCAAGAACCAGGGCCAAATATATCCTTTCTGATAGCAGATTTTCCTTTTTAGCTCCTCTTTCTTCATTGTTCCTCAAAGGAAATCATTCTAGTGCATTCCTGTAGACCTTGGCTCCCTCAGGCTCCTTCCCCAAATTCCTGGTGTATGTGTAGGTCTTCCTACATTTATCCCTCTTTCACCTGTCTAACTCATCTCTGTGTAACTCTAGATTTGTGTTCCTCATAGTTGTCAATGAATCATGCAAAATACTCAAATTCACTTTTAGCTCAAAAGTGAATAGTGCCATTGGAATAAAAAAGATTCAATTATTAAATGTCCATTGAGCAGGACTTTTTCTATTTCTTGTTAGACAGAAGTCACATTTCCTGGTTGTTCTTTGTTTATTACTCACATTTAAAAATGTTTCTCCTAAGTGAACACTCATGATTCTGTTTGCTTCATTTTCATTGGTACTAATGGTGTTTTGCATTGTTTATTTGGAAGTGAACAATTTGAGCAGCCTGCTTGCAGATTCCACAGTTGCAAATGCCATGTTATTTTTACTACACTCAGTCCTACTGAATACATTCAAATGTTATTTACATTACATGTGAAGTTGGGCACCTGGTTTTCTTTCTGTTTTGAAGGTGATATGCACACAATGATATAAAGAACTAAATGCTCAGCACACATGGACCCTTGACAGAATTGATCTGGTGTGTCAGAGTATGAAGGAAAACCAACAGGCATTTGTTAAATACTCATGAATGATTGTCAACAGCATTAATTAACCCAGGAATATTAGTTCTCCACCATCTCCAGGAATAGTATATGAGTTTTTCTTGAGATCCTGCATAAAATGTGATTGAAAAATACTGTGAATACTTATATTTAAAAAATATTACCATAAAAGGCACATTGCTATTAATTGCCCTCAAAATATGTCCCCTTCCTTTGAATGTACTTATGCCATGTTCTTGCCACTTTCTGAGGTGGTTCTGGAAGTCCTCTTCTGTAAGTTTCTTTAGTTGTGCTGTTATAGCTGTTTCAATGTCCCGAATTGAATCAAAACATTTACCTAGTTATTTTGACTTTAGAGAAGATCCAGAAGTCCCATGGTGTCAGATCTAGTGAATGAGGTAAATGAGAACATACTGCAATGTTTTAAGACTCTCCTTTTCTGTTGGATGGCATTTAGCAGCAGTATTCACTGTATTTTTTTATTACACTTCCTAAAGACATGAAAGAGGGCTTCTAGAAATGCTTCAGAAAGTGGCAAGAATGATGGGATCAGGGTATCTGAAGTGAAGGGGAGTATTCTGAAGGCGATTAAAAGCAATGTATTTTTTATTGCAAATTTTTGTTAAAAATTTTAAAGATTCCTACCTTCTGCCACCTGAAAAAAATCTGTGACACGTTTTGTTTTTTTCTGTCCTTGGTCACCCATCCCTGAGGGATTAGTTAGACTGCTTGTTGCTGGGATGAGAAACCAGATCCTAGTTCTGAAACACAAAATCTTGTTAAACTTTCCAGGCATGTGAAGCCTGCATGTGGGTGTACAGCTCTTCAGGTTCCGCTTGAACAGATCTTACGCACATGAGGGAAGCACACGTGATTCAGATTAGCAGAAGTGGTGACAAGGGTGCTGACGGTCTCCAGACCAAGACAGGGCTGCCTTAACACACTCAGCCTTCCATGGGTCTTGGATTAAAGCTTATTTACTTTGGTTCTGACATTCCTGACATTGTCTCCAACAGCAAGGTTTCTCAAAGTGCATCTTTTGGGGACTTTTCAGTACTATGTGCATATGCTGATGTGATTTTACCAATGAGATTGTTGGAGTTATATCCTTGATGTGTTCTAGGTTCTCAATGGATACTTGATGGAAAATGAGTGAGAACAAGCCCTCCTATCTTCTAATCTATTGTAGTGCATATTTATCCTGCCTCAGGCACCGTGTTAGACATTTCACCCTAGGCTCTGACAAGATGGTACCTAGATCCTCACTGCTGACCTCTGAAGAGCCTGTGGCTCAGATTGGTCTTAGGACTTGCCTGTCTTATAGAAACACTGATGGCATGGGGAAGACATAGTCTGCTCTGCCTGTTATCCCCCGTACCCCGACCCCAGCCTCTTTCTCCACATGGGCTGCTTAGTTGTTCAAGCCTGTCCTCCTATGCCCCACATGACCTCTGAGATGAGCCATGACAATAGACCTGGGATTCAACCAGCTCTTTGAGACCCCTGGCATTGCTGCCATTGAAGTAGAAAACCCTCATGATCAGTGGGACTCAGAGGGTCTGCCCTTTCACAGCCTGCCATACACATGACTGAACAATGATGACAAAGTTAGTATTCTGTACCCAGATGAAAACCTGAGGAACCAAATGCTTCAACTCTTTTTGGGATAAAGGCTCCCTATGATGCTCAGGCTGGACTTGAATGCTTGGGCTCACATGGTCCTTTAGTCTCAGCCTCTCACCTTCTGGGGCTGGGTGTACGCTGTCCAGCTGACTTGCTTCATTCTTCATTTTCCTGCATCACAGACTATTAATAGAACTTGAAAACTTTGTTTGATGTTGACCAAATGAGAATGCACTGAAAAGATTTTGAAAAATAAGAATATTTTGGCTTACTAGATACAAAAGAAACCCATAAAGCTAGAAAATGAAACAATATTGGTACAATTTTAGATGGCAATTTGGTAATGCTCAAAATTGACAATAAACAGGAATTTAATTTATAAGCATGAAATATTTCCTAAGTGTGGTGGTGCACACCTATATTCCCAGCATTTGAGAGGCTGAGGCAGAAGGATTGCCATGAGTCTAAGGCCAGGCTTGGCTACATAGTAAACACATAAAAAGACCCTGTCTTAAAAACAGAATGGAATCCTTAAATTCTGTCCTAGGGAAATTCTATGTATAGAAACGTTGAAAGTGTGCTAAGATACAGGTGCCAGGATTGTCACTGCAGCACTATTTGTAAGAGTTTAAAAGTGGAAATGTTTTAAATCAGTATAGTATCAGTATAGTAGGGGTTAAATTAATGAGGATGACATTTATCCAGACAATAATTGAAGGAATGAAGTGGATCCAAATGTGCTGACATAAGAAAGTCTAAGTAAATTGGGAATGAAGGAATGAAAAAAGTGGGTCTCACAGAACTATATTCCATGCTTGGATTATAAATACATTGGAAAATATTTGGAAGAATACACAAACTACTTTTAGTGATTAACTTTAAAATCAGAGGAAGAGCCAAGGGTGTGTTTTTCACTTTCTGCTTACTGTACTTCATTGTGGTTTTACTCTTTTATTAAGGGGATATTTGAATATTAATTATGTTTTTATAAAACTAACATAGGTAAAACAGAATCTGGTGATTTGGAAAACAAGAGCAGATAAATTAAAGGTTATTTCAGGCTTTATTCTGTAAGTGAAATGATATGAAATCTAATGGACTAGATAAACTCCCCCAGCATCATTGACATGGGATATTCATTTGAGGGCAGAACATTCCTGGGGCTTCATTTATTTTCATGATCAAACACACTAGTGCTCTGAAGAGTTGTAGAAACTGTTAAGAAGTATGTTTGTTATCATCACATTAAATGTAGTCAGTAGCTATTACCAAAGAAGTATGTTAATACATTTTAAAGGTAATACACTTTTCAGTTAATACACTGAAAAAAGAAAAATAATAGACTGAAATTTCAATAGCCTCTCTTAGAAGTAAGGAATTCAGCATTCACTTGGAAAGTATTCAGTGGCCATGCAACAGTGCAATTGGGTAAAATCTGCTACCATTATAATAAGAGTGCTGTTTTATCAAGAAGAAAAATGGATAATGAGTGAGATGACTTACTTTTAATTTAAAATGTGACTTACGTGTCTTGTAAAAATTGTGAAAATTATAGGCAGTTGAAGCTATCTCCCTTTTTCCCTTGCTTCTAATTCCACTCACCTCCCTTTGGGTTCATATTATTAGAATTTGGTGTACAGGCTTCTAGATGGTTCTGTGAACATTCAGGCTGATAGGTACAGATGTAAACACACAGAAGCACACACACACAAAATGACAAATATGCAAAACTTTAAAAATACCTAAATGCCACTTCATGATTTTATCTGTATGGATCTTGACAGGATTGAATGCAGAGAGCTGACTTAGTCTTTTTGAAATTTTTCTTTGCATTTTTTAATGGAACATTTTGTAGCTCCTATAGAGAAAAGAACACAATAGGTCTTCTGATGTTTCCACCAAAACACTTAAAAGAGTGGAAAGGAAAGATCTGGATGTAGAGCTACTACAAATAAATAGATGGCTATTTTGATTTGGGTAGTTTTTAGTGTAGTGAGTTTAAGAATTTGAGTTCTGAAAATTTGGTTTTGAATATGGGTTTTCACTGTATAAGAATTTGGGGAATTACTTAACTGTTTAAAACCATAGTTATTTCTTTTATAAAATAAGAGCAGAATAATAGTGCTTACCTAATGGGAGAGCTTGGGATTAAATGCGGCAATGTTTACGAAATGCTTATCATGTTGTGAGCCATGCAGTGGCTGCTCACTGCAGTCAGCTGTCATGACTATTTTAGATCTTTATTTTATTTCAATTTCAGGTCAGTTCCTAGTCCTTCTGAGAATTGCGTTTCCAAAAGTTTGACTTACTTGCTTTTATTTTTGATCCAAGACTTTACACATACATTTTCTATTTTCAATCTATCATCTCTGCTTCCACATGCCAAGCCTCCTACAGGGTGTTTTGGAAATGAACCAAGAACAACCCAAAATGCCTCACACACAGATTCTTAGGCTTTTCCTTATATTGAGTTATGGCTGATCCTTTTTTGCCCCCTTTTTTCTTTTGGCTCATTTTTTAAAACAGCTTTATCTCTTGGTTGTTTTAATGGTGTAAGTTTCTAACTAGGTTGAGGAATTCCTTGCTTTGGGTTTTGTAAAGACTCGACTGCTTTTTGCTTGCATCAAATAGCTGAGTCTTGATTCTATCTGCCCATGTGAAACTGTCATATATGAATTTGGTGTTACATCAGGTAACATCTGCGTTGTATTTCATTGATTTATATGTTTACAATTAAGCATCATCGAGTTGAAAAAATTTAGTAGAGTTGGTCCCTCTTTATATGAACTGCGAAGTCTAGCAGGGACCGCTGTACACATGAAATGATGAATTGCTGATGGAGCGGCACTCTTCTTGGGATGCACTGTAACAGGGACCTGGGAGAGCCTTTTGAGGGATGAAATACTGATATAAGATCTGAACAATATCAAGTGAAGAATAGGAGAATTTTCTAGGCAGAAAAAAAGTGAGGAATAGGAGAATTTTCTAGGCAGAAAAAAACAACATATTAAAAAAACTGGAACTGGAAAGAGCCTTGGAGCATGTGAACAACTGGAATAAAATGAATGATGAGAGTGGAGAGAGTCAGGGCATTGTGAACCGAGATAAGACTGAAGCCATAGGAGGGATTTACTCCTTCCAGAAGTTCCTCTGACTGGTTTCTGATAAGTGGTTACATAGTCTAGACTAAGTTCAGCCACGATGATAATATGTTTGGATCTCATAAAACACAGCAATATTTTACTGATCCTTGGTGATTAATGAAATACTCTTAGTATGATGTATTTTACTTCAAATAAAGAAGGTTCAAGTACAAAAGCTAGTAGATATCTTGAGTTCACACATGAATAGAAAAATATGAAACTATTCTTCCCTTTGGAATAGTGTTGTCTCTTCTCCTTTATTGGTCTTGCTCTTTTTTTCTTCTCTGTTTTGGGCTTTCCAGCAGGGCCTAAATGTTGTCAAATAAAGTAAAAAAAAAAAAAAGTAAAACTAAAAGAAAGCAGTAAGTATGACTCCAAATCTATGAAGCTTCTGGTAACTGTCATATTTCAGAGGTTAAAATTTTCTTTTCAATAGATAAGTTGTAATTATTTTTAGCATCAGCTAAGGTAAAACTAAAAGAAAGCAGTAAGTATGACTCCAAATCTATGAAGCTTCTGGTAACTGTCATATTTCAGAGGTTAAAATTTTCTTTTCAATAGATAAGTTGTAATTATTTTTAGCATCAGCTAAGGGGTGGTGCAATCATGATTTCTAAGATCCAATTTTCAAATTATGCAGGAGTGATACATTACACAAAAAGGAATCCTTACGTTTTGCCTTATGAAAAACTTAAGAACTGGTCTTCATTAGCTAACACCTCTGAAATTTCAGAATAATATGAATTAGGACAATGAATGAATATAAACATATATAAAACATGTTAATGTATAGAATATAATTTATAAAACTTTAACTGATTCTTGAGTTTTATCTTTGTATTCTAAAAATAGAATGATTTCTTATTTAAAAAGAAAAATGCCAGTTGCTAGCTGCCTATTCCAGTTCCTTATAGGAAATCATTATTTGTTCTCTTTCATGCTCAGATTTCCCAGTGAATTGTCCAACATGTATGTGTATATCTCTCCCTTGGTATTATGAGAGTTTGCAATCTTAGTTCTGAATCTTCAGAGGAGCTATGAAATCCACATGAGCTTTCTTTCCCGGCCATAGAAGAAAGGACTAAATAAAGTTCCATTATCACTGTTGCTTTATCTTTGAGAACATTGTGAATCTAAGTATCTTGCATTCTGTAGTCTAGGGGCTTCTCATGAGACCCTACCCTAATATCATAGCAGGAATTGAAAGACATAGCCGAAGGATTTTAATGTTAAGAACCAGCTGATGACAAAACTGGCCATTCTACTGCTTGGCCATATTTACAGGTTTTTTTTTTTCCTAATATTTACACATTCTTGGTGGTGGTGATGAGGTCAGGTAGCATGTCCTGGAGAATTGTTCTGTGTGAAAAAGAGGAAAGAAATGAATTTTGTTAAGGAGAATGCCAAAACAGCATGTTCTTGGCAGTACTGAAAGGTGGGGGAGTGCTGAGATAAGTAAGAATGGAAATGAGTGGGAAGAGAACCAAACAGATAGCAACATGGTCATGAAGAGCTCAGATTTGATGAGGGAGCAGAGCTAGGTTGAGAAATAAGGCCTGATAGAATGATTACAGGAAAAAATAGCTAGAAAGAGTCAGTCCTGTTAAGTTTGTCTCTCTGAACCAGAGAGACAAAAGATGAAAAGTAGTAGAATATACCTGGTCTAAAAAAGGTTTATAATTAATCATTACTAGTGGGATTTTTTTTTTTTTTTAGCATGGGTGCTGTGGTGAAGGGGTAGGGAGAGGAGAAAGTATACATTACTTTCATCATCTTTTCAAAACATTGGCTTTTATAAGGAATAGTACTTTGCAAGTTGGATGAAGACTTTGTATATGGATACTGAAGTCCCCACCAGAGCACCATTCTCTTAGGCTCAATTAAAAACTTAGACTCACCTGATGACAATAGGCAGCCCTATGCATAATGCTCTAGGACAGGAGCTACAAAGTAGCAGCGTGCAAAAACAGGCCCTTTGGTGCTATGGGAGAGGCTTGTGCAGTTGTCCTCACTGTCACCCTGGAAGCTACTGTCTTTGGCCTGTGATATTCAAGGGATTGAATTCATATCCAGTAGGTGCAGAAACAGCCTCATGCCCTACAAGAGCTAACATCTGTTTTTAGCTTCCCCCTGCCTCAGTGCAAGTTACCAATCAAAAGTTATGTTTATCATTAGCAAGGTGGCAAGGAAAGAGTTTACACCATTTTTATCAGATTAACTAGGGGACACAGAGAGAATGTTAACTGGAGGTCAAATTCTCAAGTACCAAGAAAAATTATTGGTAACTGTTGCCCGTAGAAATGCAGAAAAGCTCTTGTAGGTGCCGCTCTAAGGTTGCCCAGTTTATCTCACTGTGGCCCACACATCTTGGTGATCATTCAGTGACTACCAAACATCTGTGGTGGCACGATGTAGGGAAAAACTGAGTTCTCTGAAATGGAAAGGCAGACACTGCCAGTCAAACTTTCCAGGAGGGTAGATTCAGGCTACTTTTTGTTATCTACTGGGCTAGTTATCACAGCACCTTCTTCCCTTGCATAACAGAGGTACAAAGTGAATCCTACTGACAAACAAATTTCTTCTTTCCATAAGTTTTTTTTTTTTTTTTTTTGGTACCAAGGATCAAACTCACTACTTTGTGCTTGCCAGGTAGGTGCTTATGCCACTGAGCTAAATCTCTGGCCCCTCTGTAAGTATTTTGATGATGGCAAGATTTAAAACATAAAGGTATATATTAAACGAAGGTTATGGTTTTGCATATACAATTTCTAAGGTCTTAAAATAAATCTTTTTTTCCCCCATCAGGCAATACTTTCAGTATTTTCATGCCCTGATAATTGCTGTTTAAGGAATCAAGGATAGAGAGTTTTTGGAATTACAGTTCATTTTATGGGTTCTTACCCATTTTCTTTCTATTGAATTTCTGTTTAAGGTTGAACTGTCCCATTTCCCACTGTTCTGTAATTTCCACTTTCTTGTTCCACCTCACAGCTTCCTTATCTGTCAACTTTTTCTATAGTGTTTCACTGTTACCCCTGCCTTTGAGTTTACAGCCTCTGAGGGCACAATGGCAATCGTGTTTTGGTCAGAGACCTGCAGATTGGTGGGAGATATGCTGATCAGGTTTAGGAGGGAAATCAAGAGCAGGTTCATATCTGTGTTGCTGTGCACACGGCAGATGTTTGGAAGTCTGTTTGAAGGGTAGCTAATTAAGATGGGGCATGAGCTGAGAATCTTCCCTCCCTTGGTCACTACATAGAGCCACATGGGCTGTGTGCAGCACAATATCAGTGGTGCCTTTCAGACACAATGCATAGAAACTGGTCCTCTGGGGTGGTACGACACAACAGCTGGGCTTTCTCAGGTGTGGGCATTGAGATAAAAAAGAGTAATTTGAGTTCCACCCCATGTTGGAACTTAGGGTACTGTGAAACCAAGCAACCAGCCTGTCTCCCTGGTAAGCAGCCCTGAGCCTACCGGCTCACGGGCTGAGAATCAAACATCCCATCACCCTCTGCCCCCCATTAGCAAATGGGAGCCAGAGGCCTGAGCACCTTTTGGAAGGTTGACCATATGCAATATAACAAGTAGGGAGTATTTCCTTCCACCAACTATTTGAAGGCAAATATTGTCATCACTGTTTTGCTTTGTTCTGATTAATTGTATTGCTCTATTCAATATTATGTTTTGACAAGTTCTATAATGTTCTCTATTTGGTTTGATTTTGCTATACCTGATTGAAAGAACAACTATTGTGAAGATACTGAGATATAGCTTGGCACCTATTACTGTTATCTTGGTAACCTGTTGTGACATTCTGTACCAATTTCACTGTCCTCTCTCAATTGGCTATGTTCTGTCTTGTTCTGTTGTATTTCACCACTTTCAAAACAAAAAAAAGAGTAATTTATCTAGTAAGTATAACAAACACTAGGGGAGTAGAGAATGACAGGTTGATTCTTACTCATTTGGTTTCTTTAATTTTTTTTTTATTTTTAGAAAGCAAAACAGAAAAAAGGGTAGAAATGATACAGAATTAAAAAAAAACAGTAAGAAACACTAGTTGATAAATTACATATTGTTATCTTAGAAGTAGTTGTTCAAGTTACAAAATCTAAGCATAAAAAATGAACAGACAATCAAACAATGGCAGCACAAACTATTCTTTTTGATGAACTAACAGAGAATTAGTAATACAGTTATCTATCTGGCACACTTAAATATACGTACAGTTATATGTGTATACCTGCAACTTGTTCTTTCCTTTTGAGCACTTTCTTTCCCTTTTATTATTCCACCACTTGGTGAATTTCTGTTTTAGGTTGAAGCGTCCCACTGCGGGGAGGGAGAAGGCAGCTGATACAGATACGCTGCTGATCCACGTACTACAGTGGGCAGCTGGAGCTCGGTTCCTGAAAGCTGTCCGGAATGGTGTGTACACAGCCCGGGATGATCCCGTCAGAAGCATACGGGAGCCAGGGCATTTATACTCCAGTGCCCTAGAGTTATTGGCTGAGCGCTGCTCCCAGAAGGTATTATTTCCCTGGCTTTCTGGTGTACAGGATGCAGTCAGAGCAGGTTTCTGGGGGAAAAAATCTGTAAGGCAAGAAATGCAGATACTAGAACTTGAGTGTACTGTGAATGATCCTAGGACTATGGGCAAGGAATGGGTGTTGTCTGCTGTTACATTCTTGGATTTTAGAGCTGGAGATGACAAGACAAATCCCCCCACCCAACAAATAAAACCCTTCTCCAAGGTTTTAAGGCCCTTTAACTGAAAAATAATATAGCATATATCAAGTGCCCCTGGGGGACCTACTGTCCAAAATTGATCCTCATCTCTGCCCCTGGTGTAGCTTCTCTGTGTAAGTCAGTCAGACTCTGTAATCTCTTTGTGCCCTGTCTCCTTACTCGTAGAATAAGGACAATAAGCATCATTATGAGGATTAAAATACATAACATAAAATACATAGAACAGATTGTTAGAATCAGCAATGAATAAGAGTTTTTGCTCTGCTAAGGAAGACACTTGAGGATACAGCATCTTAATTTCATATGATAAAATTGAAGATAGTGGTAGGTGCAAAGTATTTTGGGGGCACAGAGAAGATGCCTCAGAATGGCTTCCTCAGATACGCAAGGCCTAAATTGCCTGACAGGATGGCTGGATGGGAGAGATCTGTCAGGCACAGGGAATAGTGCTCCCTGGGAAAGAATGCCTACCTCACAGGCCTTTTCTTCATTTGAGCTGTGTAGGATAGAGAGAGCAAGGATCTCATTAAAGCTTAAATGATCTCAGCAAAGCTTTGCCATGCTAAGGCTGAGGACTGAGGGGTCTGGTGGGGATTTACAACGAAGAAGCAGGGATGGAATGTGCAGAGATGAGCTCTGGTTATCCATCCCAGCACTGCTTGGAGCAGCCCACATGACTGCAGGCAAGCTCTTTACCATCTCTAAGCCTTGAGCTCCCTGTCGGAGCAATGAGAACTTCAAGTGGTGGGCTGGCAATAAGGCTTGGCTCTGTCTGAGCACACACTTTCAGAAGCTTGGGTTTTCTGAGGAAGGTCTGTGGCTGGCTATGGGGCTGCTCTGGATTGTGAGTTAGAGGGTTTCCACAAGTGTGGGGAAGTGTCTGCTCCCCTCTCATGCTTCCCATCTAAAATTTTTGGTTCTTTGCCGAATTTCTCCCACTTTGTTGGCACAGAGACTGGCTCTCAAAGTGGGATGTGCCTTGGAACTTGACTTTCTGGGGTGTGTTCTTCAGCTCACCTGGTTTGCATCAATTTCAGCTCGGATTCAGCAGACATGCTCCGATCCCAGGCCAAAAATAGAAGATAAGGGCAGCCCCTCATGCATCTGCATTTGTGCACAGAGGTACCGCTCTGTTAGTGACTTCAGTCTCAGGAGCGGTTTTTAATATGTGATTTGATGTGAGAACAAAATTTTGGTATTAGGGAGACAGCAAGGTCTCACATCAGAAAGGCACCTCTCAGCTCCGTTTGTTTCTTTCTTTCTGGGTTGTGCTGCTTAGCGAGGGACAACATTTAAGAGCCTGGGATGTGTAATTTCAGAGGGAGGATGTAAATACACCAGCTTCTCCAAGTGAACATAGATGAAAAATGAATTTTCGCATATTAATTGCCAAATGGCCATGCTCGGTGCTGTAGAAGTTCTCTGGTTTTCTTGTATCTTCTGGATTTCTAGGTCATTTGCCATCTCATCCAGTCAGATCATTTTTCTTTCTAGTCACTCATCTTTCTTGTGTTGTAGAGGAGTCAAATAATTTATTAGCTAAAACTTATCTATTGGTTAATTTGAGGTTTGATTTGTAAAGTAATGGAATAACAGTAGCATAACCAAGGCAGGGTCTCTTTCAATTCTTGTGTTTCTTCTCATATTAATGTCACAATGTAGGCAAACTGGTAACAGCCACTAATGCCGCAAAGTCGGCAGACATCCAGGCTCCTGTCTTGTTGCTGTATTGTGCAGGATGTTCTTGGCCACTTTATAGTTCAAGGCAGCTTCTTTTGTTCCTGCGATTGTGTCCTTGTCCTACCTGGTCATGAGCAGAAAGGGAGGAAGGAGGGCTTTGCACTTTCTAGGAGCTCTTTCTAGAAGTGTGGATACTTTTTTTTTCTTCCTGAAATACTGTTTTATAAAACAAAGCTATGGCCGTACCTAACTACAGGGGGAGCTGGGTAACATCTTTTTTCCTAGACAGTCACATGTCCAGTTAAAAGTTGTAGATTCTATTACTACCTGAATAAAGAGAGGGGGCATATTAAAGGACCACTGTTAAATCTACCAATAACTAGGTTTGACTTTTTACAGTGGTGTGTAATTTTGGACACAGAATCAGAACTCTTTAAACCTCAGTTTCTTTGTCTTGAAAGGTACTAGGACACTATTTACCTCACAAATAACATATCAGCAAGGATAATACATAAATTACATAAGTTAAGATTTGTGAAATCTCCTGTTAACCAGAAAGTATTATAATAATGTATCATTAGACAATAATTTGTTTTTATGTTTTCTGAATTAATTTCATTATGAAAATGAACAAAAGGTGGAGCACCGTGCGTACATTTTAAGTGGACGGGAAGTTTGCTCTTCAAAACAGAAGCTTATCTAAGAGCAAATGTGGAGTTTCATCTTGTGAAATCAGGCAGAACCATCTCAAAGGCCAAAATTCAAATCTGAGTTTCCCAATTACAATTGGAAAGATGACGTACTCCATTAAGGGAGTTTCTGTTGGCATTTCAGCATGATTAGCCTAGACTCAAACTTACATGAAGAGAGGCATTCATATCTAAAAAGTAGTGAAAGAATCTTCAAGAGTTTTTACATCAGAAAGGTTTTATTTGAGATGAGGGAGAAAGATCTTTAGAAAGTCTAAATCCATTTGCTTATTTTACTCAGTATGGAAATAGTTTATATCATATGATGTATGCTCTGGGAAAAGAATTAGCATTTTTTTCTCTTGATTTTAATGGGACCTGATGTAATAGGAATGGACTGCAGTAAATATAGCATATAATTATTTATTAGACTTGTAAAAACTTCTTATTACTGAGGCTTCTGGGCATATGGACAAAGGTAGGAGATTAAATAGTAAATAAAACCAGACATAGCAGCCACAATTGTGAGGTCATTCTGTTAATGGTCTCAGTGGAAATGTTAGTTAGCTGTGAGGTTGAAAGTAAACATGCCCTTAGAGAAGACAATGGCCCTTTTTTGGAAGGTTGCTGGGCGCTGTTGCTAAGAACCACACTTTGCTGGAAGGAGGGGGTGTCTGTGATTCTTTGCACACATGAGAGGTAGAGCTCTGTTGTGTTGGTCCTTCAGTTCCCAGTGCTGCTCACAGAAGCCTGCTCCATGCTATGGACCTAGGAAATCACTTGAGGCACAATTTCAATAAATGGATCTGAGAATTAGCTGAGGTATATTAGAAAAAGTCAAAAACAGATCATTTACATTCTTTTTCTGTCCACTGAAGCACATAGGACCTGATATTAAACATGATATTGTTTTTAAATTTTGAGTTTTGAAGGCACCAAATTTCTATTTGATCAACTGAGCAAAAGTTTTATGAAACAAAGTGTTCTCTATAAGAAGAAGGCTACCTCTCTGGTTTGATTTCTGTCCTTTTCCTACTCTGCTTCACCCTCAATTTTGGATATTTTATGGAGTCTTAGAAAGAAATGGAGTTGGTAAGTTATTTAGAAATGTCTTATCTCTAGGCAGAACTTCAGGCAGACCAAAAACTCAACAAGGCAGCCTTACATTTAACTTCAATTATTCCTAGTGAGGTACCTGGCACTGTAGCATGTCTGGGAAAATTTATTCTGCTTGTCACAGCTATGTCATTCTGCTCAAGGATTTTTCTTCATATATGACTTTAGTTTCTTATGGTTTGATTTAGACACATTAAAAATGTTTTTATTTGACAGAAATTTACAAAACTCTACTATGCTTAGGTTCTGAAACACTTAGCTGATCTTAACAAAACTAAAACATTACTGGAATTCCACCTCAATGAGGCACTTCTTGTATTTGATAAAAATTCTTTATTTTCAATCTTAACTATTTTCCAATAAAATCTTTGTAATCAATTGTTTTAGTCTTCAAGATGAGATATTTAATATACAACAATTCTTCCTTTTTTCTTTCCTCCTCTTCCTAGACCCTCCCCCTTTTTGTGGGAACAAAAACTACCAATTATTTGAGCTTAAAATAATTATTGGTTTTTCTATTTATGGTCACCAAATATTTTCATAATGGAATTAGCTTCCCCCCATGGAAATATACTTTATAGCATCAAAATTTAATTAGAATACACTGAATTATGAAGTTATAGTTCAGTCAGGAAATTCAAACTAACTCATAAAACACAACTTGGTTGAATTAGTCCCATGTGAGTCAATTCTGTAGCCATGTAAAATAGGAAATGAAAAATCCTTTTGTTAAATAATTGGATACATAATTTAAAAATTTTTGAAGTCTCCTCATCAGTGTAAAGGACTTAGCTTTGCTTTACCTTCTCTGATGCCAATGAAAGTAAGACTTTGAAGTTCTTATAAAATATTGTCTAAAACTCTGTCACCAGTCTTTAAAGAAAACTACAGCCTATCAATGTGCCTCTATGTAAATATTTCCCTTCAGCATTTCAGACAGTAGACTTCAGTGCAACTTAGATGCAATATTATTGTGATACGGAAGCTTTAAAACTCATATTTCAAGTTTCTGAGACCATTAAGAGTACAATTTTACTTGTCTTAATGGCACAACCAAATGAGTAAACTGTATGTTTATGGAGACTTTTGTGATTTATAAACTATCTTTATCCCCAACACCTTGTAAAAAAGGTCAAGGTGATTTTATTTTTTTTCTCAGTTAAGAAAATGGAAACTTAGAGATGGAGGAGCTTGTCCTGGCTCACCTAAAGAGAACTACACAACTTTGTACGTAACTAGGTTTCCTGGGTCACAAATTCGCATTGATAGCCTATTGTACTCAAGTCTGAGAAACCTTTATTTCAATAGGTACATGAGGGAACTTTGAGTCATTTCCCAGAAAAATCAACTTTTACCTTTGGAACTGCTCTGGCCAGCTTTAGCCTCACATGTGTGCACAGCATATCACAATGGCTTGTGTTTCTGTCACTCTTTTCTCTGAGAAAATCCAGGCACATTCCAGATGCTCAAGTCTAATCAGCTCTGATAGCAGGGAAGTAGAACTGAGCTGCTGTTGCTATTGTTTGGCACTTGTCTAGTGGCTTTTGGGGAACCCATTCCTTCTGGCACTCCTTGAATAAGCATGGGCCTTAGTGACCTGCTACTTCTGGTGTTCTGGGTATCTGATTGATTGTTTTTTTCTTCCCTTGCAAGTCATGTGTGTGTATCCCCTGCTGCTGATCCCTTGAATATCACCCCTTTTGTGCCAAACTTCCCAAAATTGTGGTATGGGCCAGGTGTGGTGATGTATGCTTCTAATACCAGCAGTCTGGGAGGTTGAGACAGAGGAACTACATGTGCGAGCCCACCTTGGGCAATCAAGATTTAAAAGAAGGTGGTTAGAGATACAACTCAGTGCAAAAGCTCAGGATTCAATTCCCATAAAAAAGAGCTAAGCATTTGCTATTTCTAGTTTCCTTGCGTGTATCCTCAACTTGTCATCCTGGCATTTGCCTTCACATTCTTTCTAAATTGTTGCATCTAAAGGTCACTGCTGATATTAGGATCCCTGTATGTTTTTCCAGATTTCTTGTCCCTTAACCTTAACTTGCCAATGGCCTTGTTCTTTACATAGAGGCACACTGATGATAGGCTGTAGTTTTCTTTAAAGACTGGTGATAGAGTTTTAGACAGAATATTTTATAAGAACTCCAAAGTCTTACTTTCATTGACACCAGGCCTTGTTTCTTCTCTTTAACTGTTTTGCTCTTGTTTTCTTTCCAAATCTTCACACACCCCATTTTCTTTGTGGTTTCCTAGGATTCAATTTGTTCCTTTGTTAACTGACAGTGGGTTCAACTCAGGGCTCCTTTAAATCCTACTTACTTCCTCCTCTCAGCTCGCAGCTGCTTCTGTGGTTTCATCTCTGTTCTTATTTCCGAATGACTACCAAATCTATAGCTCCAGTCACGTCCTCTTCCCTCAGCTTCAGCCTTGAGTTTCTAGGTAGCTGCTAGAGCTCTCTGCTGCCCTGTCTACCTGCCACTTCAGACTTTCGTCTAAACTTGGATTCCTCTCAGACTTCCTCATTTCTATGGGTGTCTTTTCTCTATCCACTTAGGTTTTGTATAGTTTTGGATCCCTCCTTTTTCTTCCCCAAAATACACATTGAAACTTCCTGTCACAGCCACATTCCGCTCCTGTTTCTATCATCATAGTTAATAACATTTTTATTACAATGAATGATCTGGGTTTTTTTTTTTGGAGTCTGTTATCTTTCTTCTTATTGCCACCTGACATCTTTTCATTTTCAATTTATGTGATTTGTGTCTATGCTTTGGGCTGCTGCTTTCCTGCCACACATTGCTCTATGTACTGCTTCCAATTTAAAAATGAGAACATTGTAATTCAAGTGGAATCAAGTTTGTTCTCTCGTGGCTAACACACATTTTAAGGGGGGTTCTAGTTTCCTGATATTCTTTCCTATTTGGGTGGAAATAGGTGACAAGGAAAGCAAAATGATTCTATAGTCTTATCTTTCTATAATGTGGTTTCTCTACAGAGATTCCTCTGCTTAGAAGTGTTGGCTTCTAGAATGAAGTTTGATAAATACTGTCTCCAGGATTGTGGCCACTTTGTGTTAGACCTGAATGTATATATGTCTCAGCCTCCCAGGCATGCCTTACAAAATTCTTTATTGTTTTTCTCTTCTTGGGAAAGATAAGCTATTAACACTTCTTATTGATTTTGGAACCATTTCCTTAATGTAAGCAATACCTATCTGAGAAACTTTGTGCTAAGCACAGAAAAATGTGATAATGTGAGTTCTGTAGTATAAAAATTTCCATAGCTGTAGGTCTGTGGAAGATTTTGTTCTAATTATTCAAGGTTCTGTGAAAAGCAGCTCCCTCAGTGCAAAAGCAGGATATTGAAATTCCTTTAGGATTAATTCTAGAGGTAATGTTGACAGAATCCTTGCTTGCTACATCTTTCAGGTTGTGAATCAAGATGCAGATTTTCTTACTCACTGACTGTTGAAACTTAATATAACTTCTGGCCCAATAGTCTTAAGATTCTGAAACCCAGAGTTCACATGGTTGGCCCAGGACACACAGAGGCTGGTAACAAAGTCTAAATAAGGTCCCCATCCAAAGTACTTGTGTCTAACATACTCCTATTTGAGTAAAGAGACGTTAGAGAAACCCTGCGGATTTACTCTCAAACTTAAGGGAACCAGGGCAAGAATACAAATGGAAGCCCATATCTCTACCCTATATTTAAATACTGAAAGTTGTAAGTCAAGGCACAATATATTAAATCAAATATATTATGTATTTCCATCTTGACAAATGTACCTTAATAATAAAGTGGAAGGTCAGTTTTAAATACAGACGTCTTAGTCTTTACGGTGTTTATATAGCAATAGTGTAATATGGATCTCCAAACATAGTCCATCTATTTCCCTTCCAAGCATCAACTTTAAACAGCACCAAGAAAGGCCTGTGTACCCATATCAGAGTTGTCCTTTGAAACTGCCCCTGGGGAGATCGGCTTCTGCCTGCTGGGTGCTGTCATTGGAAGGCCCTTTCCTCTGTGTGCCCAGCACAGGCTGAGAGAACCAGGAGATCTGCCTCTGCCTGCTGGCATTGCCACCTGAAGGCCCTTTCCTCTGCATGCCCAGTGCAGGCAGAGAGAACTAGGAGATCTGCCTCTGCCTCTGCCTGCTGAGTGCTGCCACCAGAAGGCCCCTTCTTCCGTGCGAAGACACAGGCTGAGAGAAGGAACCTCACCTTCATGCACCCCTGATCATCAGCAGAGCCACAGTGTAGCTGCATAGATCTAGAGAAGTCCTATGTGTGTGGGTCAAGGGAGACAGATAGATCCACCTCTGCCTGCTGTGCACCACCACCAAAAGACCACATCCTGCAGGTGGCCAGCATGGGCAGAGAGAACCAGCAGATCTGCCTTCACCCTCAGGGAGCTGCCACCAGAAGGCTCTTTCCTGCAAGCAGCCAGCAGGAGCAGAGACACACAGCCAGGTAAGCCCTGTGCATCCGTAGACCACCATTTGAGGCCCTTGGTTACCTCAGATAGCCATCGTCCACTAGGAAAATCAGACAAACACACCCCTGTGTGGCTGACACCATCATGGGAGTCCCAGTGTAGATACACAGGCTGAGAGATGCACCTCCATGCATCCCTGATCATCAGCAAAGCCCCAGTATAGCTGCATAGGTCTAGAGAAGCCTGCTCCACGCCCTGCTATCTCCCTGTAAGTCTGGAATTAGAGGAACCCAGCTGCCTGTCTCATCCCCCTATAATCCCTAGGGGAAGCCAACATGGGTAGTGCCTGTGGTCCCACAACCAGCTTGTTGGGAGGAACCTGGGAGAATGTCAAGACGAAGGAGTAAAAGGCAAACTGAGACCTCTAGCCTACACACAATAAGTCTGGGAGATACAGTTACGGAAGAAAATGGAAGTCACAGACCTGGAATCTCTGAGAGAATAGCAACTGAAGTAAAGAAACAACTTGATGAGATTGTAAAAGCAGTCCAATCAGAAATAATGTCTCAGGTAAGAGAAGAAATCACAAACATACTGAAAGAATTGTTCAGCAGGTCTAAAGAAGACAGAGACAATAAAGAGGAGCATAGGAAAATGATGGAAACCTTGAATGAATGTAGAAAGGAATTACAATGCATGAGACAGATTCAAAGAGAGATGCAGGAAGTTAAAAAATCCGTCAAAAGCTGGCAAAACTGCTTGAAAGAGACTGAAGATAAACTTTCAAACCTTGAAGACAGGATTGCAGCTAGTGATCATGAAAGGAAAGATCTCTTAAAAATAACATGGAATCAGGAAATAACAATCCAACAGTTGTAAGATGATGCAAAGAAGCACAGTTTAAGAGTGATAGGTGTAGGTGAAGAAGCAGGGGTCAACACAAATGAAATTAAAAGGATATTCACAGAAATAAAAGAAGAAAACTTCCCAAACATGGGAGATGGATATGGTATGCAGATAAGTGAGGCATATAGGACTCCAACTAGCCATAACTAAAGTAAATCTATACTCAGACATATAACAAACAAGATCCCAGAAATTCAGCACAAGAATAGAATATTAAAAGCTGTTAAAGAAAAGAGAAAGACCACCTATAAAGGAAAAACAATCAGAATCACAGCAGACTTATCAAGACAAACCATCAAGTCAAGAAGAGTTTGGAGTGAAGTGTTTCAAACTCTGAAAGAAAACAACTTCCAACCCAGATTGATCTACCCTGCAAAACTCTCTTTCAAAATTGCTGGAAAATTAAGATACTTCCATGGTAAAGAACAACTGAAGGAATTCATGACTACCAAACCAACCCTACAGAGAGTGCTAAAGGATATTCTAGAGAGATAAAGCTGACCATGGTTCCAGGTACAGCAGCAGAGGAGGGTCACCAAACAAGACAGGCAATTGAATGAAGGGGAAAAGTGGAGGGTCAACAACAGGAGGATAGCAGGGCACAGACAAACCAATGTATGCTGGTTGTAACCATTAAGGTAGATGGCCTCAGGTCAGCAATAAAAAGAAACAGAGGGAGAATGGATCAAGAAACAAGATCCATCGATACACTGTACACAAGAAACACATTTAACTGGAAAGGAAATTCAGAGACTGAAAATCAAAGGAGAGAACACAATTGTTTCATGCGACAGGAGACTCTCCCCCCTCAAAAAGCAAGAGTAACTTACTCATCAACCACAAAATGGATAAGAAAGATATAATATTTTCATGCAGAGGGAAGCTACCCAGCTATAAAGTAGAATAATCTCAAGGCTCCTGTAGGTAAATGGACACAACTGGAGATCATCTTCATTGCTGAAACAGTTCAAACTTATACATGTGAACCCTAGCATAAGAAACAGAAGGAATTAAAGGGATCTGAAAGCAAAATAGTTAATGTAAGACAAAAAGGGAGGAAATACCTGGGAGGGAAAGGTGCAAAGTACTGTCAATTTCTTATTGTCTTATCTTGAATTCTTGCATTGTTTAAATGATTTTGTTAGGTTTGGCTTTTTTCTGCCTTGTTTTATTAGCTTCTATGCTGTCAGATGATAAGGGCAGCTATTGTGAATATAATGGGATATATGGTAATCGTGGTTTCCTATTATATTGCTTTGGAGTCTTATAATTCATTCATTTGTTTGATTGGTTTTATTGTTTGATTTGATTTTATTATGTGTAATGGTATGAATAGCTATTTTGAAGAAAACAAGACATTATGGTAGCCATTGCTAATTTACTATCTTCTTGCTTTGAAGTCCTACCATGTTTTTGTTCTTGCATTTTGATTGGTTCTGTCCTATTGTGGTTTATTTGATTTTATTATGTGTGATGGTATAGACAATTTTTTTGAGGAAAATGAGATATTATAGTAGCCATTGTTCATTTCCTGTTATTTGTTTTTGAAGTCATGTAATGCTTTCATTATTTTGAATGGCTTTATACTATATTGTTATGTTTGATATTATTGTGTGTGAAGCTATGCTTAACTATTTTGAAGAAAAGAGATACTATGGTAGCTGCTGCTGATATCCAGTTGTCTGGTTGTAAAGTGCTGTGTTGCTTGCATTGTTTTGTTCTGATTTGCTTTGTTCTGTTCTCTTTTGTTTCATTCTCTTAAAAAAAAAAAAAGAAAAGAAACTGCCCCTTAGGCTTACATGGCATACACCAAACATGTGGTGCATTCCTAGCAGTAAAAACCTTGGAGAAATCCTATACAGGCCTTTACTAGAACTTGAAATGTTAGGAAAGGAACTCTAGGGTCCCTACCTGGCATGCTCCAGAAGAGGAATGTGAGCTCACCTTAGCCATGTAGACTACTTGTCTCACTGAGCCAGCCATGGCTGCAGTTGGATGTCTAAGGTAGTAGGGTTTCTCTTTCTTGGGTCTAAAAGCAGCATTGCAGTGTGAAAAAGACCCCATGAATGTTCAACTGAAGCTGTTTCCATTCTGAGATCTCATGACCTTTCAGGGCTAGTTCTTATCTGTGGTGCAGGGTTATGAAAATTCCCCTGATAAGCCTCCAGTGTAGATAGCCCAACAAATCCCCTTTCTCTGTATTATGGACCCAGTGCTAGGAGTCCATGTAACCCTTGGTGATAGCCTTCCTCTATAAGAGTAATAGCCAGTTGAGGGCTGAGGTGCTAATAGGCCAATGGAGAGCCTTTTAATTTTCTTTCTTGCTGCCTAGAGTTTTCTAAACTCAATTCTTAGATACCTATTCTTTCATGTCTCTGTTGCCTCCTTCATCTCACAAACCTCTTACATTCTGTGCTTTGAAAATATCTCCCTCTTTTTCTCTTCTTTTTAAAGCCATCACAAGTATTTTTCCTTCAGAGGAGCTTGTGAAGTTATAAAAAGCCTTTAGCTAGATTAAGCCTAAAGAAAAACTTGCAAGGTGAGAACGTTCACTTTGCAGCCACCAGGCGGTCTCTGTCTACCCTTGGGTTGTCCCATTCTGTCTTTCCCATTAAAATCCACTCTGAGAGTAGAATACTAATAGATAATCTTTGGAATCTTTGAAGTGGAATGAAAGACTTGGATTTCCCAAGGGAAATGCTGCCAATAGGGAAGTAAGTACAGTGGCTGCAAAGGCTGTCGAAGCCAGAATGTGTTTGATGCCTGCAAGTGACCTCAGTATCTTCAGCAAGTGGCGGGGGCGGCATTCAGAGGCTGTGACTGCACATTTTGGGGATCACCTTGTAGAAAGCAAGTGCGTTGACAATTTATTCTCAGGCTGTGCAACTCAGAATTGTCTTCTACTTAGGGCAAGGAAGTGAATTCCAGAGAGCCTTCACTTGAGACTGAGCAGAGCCTTGAGGATCTTGTTTATAGCTGATCAAACAGCTCTGTCTCTTTCCTTCCTTCCTTTGCACCTCCTTATTCTTCTAACACTCTAATCTCTGGAATGAATCCGGGATGCAACCGGAGCTGTAGAATTTGGATGTGTTTCCTTTATGTTTTATGCTGTATCTCCTTTCAGAATAAATCAAGAGGAGAGAAACTATAATGATAATTTTTTCTTTCAAATGTAAACAATCTGTAGCTGCAGGAAAGAGAACTGGGACTTGAGAGACAGAGAGAGAGAGAGAGAGAGAGAGAGAGAGAGAGAGAGAGAGAGAGCATTCAGAGTGATAGTTAACTTTCTGCAGAAATGACCTTCTTTGCTTTTGATCCTGACTTGGAGGGAAAAGTCAGGAAAAGGTTTTGGACATGGACACATCAATAGGACATTCATGTACAGATTGCTCAGACTGTTCCTTTTTTGCCAACTGAGATGATAAGCAGGTTTATTCCTACAGCTTTTACAAAATAGCTGAAGTTAGTTCCTCACTTTCTCTAGGGAATTAACTGGGACATAATTTTAGGTATTAGTAAACCAGAAGTTTTAAAGTTATACATTGGGCTTGAACTTCTACAAAATACCCTTTTCCTTAGTGAAAACTTTGGAGGTTGATCAGTGTTTTGGGTAGACTTCAAATTTTGAGGTTGGGTCTGTCTTAAATCTGTTTCCTTATATCAGGGGTCATGTTGCATGATCCTGTTTCCTTATTCATAAATGTAGTAATGTTTAAACCTTTCTGGGTTATTATTAACATCGAGTAAGGAAATGTATATGAAGTGTCTTGCAGGGAGTTGATGCACAATAAAATTTAGTTCCCTTCTATGGTCAAACTTCTGGCTGCCTAACCAATATCCACAGTTCCTTTTTATTACAGAATCCTGATTTCATTTAGATGCAAGTGTGCTCACTAATGAGATAACATTTCCCAATTTTCTTTGCTTCTGGGTGTGGCATGTGACCTAATTCTAACCAATAAAATGTAAGAAGTTGTTGGATTGAAATCCTGGGAAAGTGTTTTAGGTGGAAGAACAGTCTGCTAATGCAGACTCTTTTATATTGCTTAACTCTTGCTTCCACTTTCTTTGAAAAGATTTATGATGGTAGCAGTCAGTTTGGTTCATAAGACAACATTGAAAGTGAAACCATGTACAAAGGAAATTAGATAAAAGTAGGTATCTGAATCTTCACTGACACTGTAAAGCTGTAACTGCCTAGGACTCCCTATCCCTGACATTTTTTTTAAAGTTGTGTAAACTCAATGGAAAAAGTAAAAGACAGATGATAGGAAATAGGAAGACAGACTTTGTGAGATGGAAAGGGAATCAGGATGATGGAAGTGAGAGGGGAGAAGAAGGGTAAGTACAAAGGATCAAGATTCCATATATGAATGTACCAATTCCCTGCTATCTTAGTCACTTCCACCTTACTGGGATACAACTGTTAATACCTGCATTATAAAGGAAGAGTGGTTTATTTTGCCTTATGGTTACAGCCCATGGTTGGCTGGGTCCAAAGCAGAAAACAACAAGACAGAGGGACATAGCAGAGGTGGCCAGGAAGCAGAAAGAAAGGAAGGAGCTGAGGAAGGAGAAACAGGTACTCTCCCAGGGACTGGGACTTCCAGAAAGGCCTCACCTTCTAGCAGCACCCTCAAAGCTGAACTGACCAGTGGGTGAATCCACTAATGTGTGCACTGACCCCTTAAGTCCTATGTTGAATGCATGAGGACTTGGAGGGCATCTTCAATCTAAATCAAAATGCCCACAATAAGTGAATTTATTATGCATTAAAACATATGCTAATAAAATGATTATCCTGTGGAAACATGTTTTATTTCTAGCTTCTATTATTAAACAGTGGAATGCAATTCCTAATACACTTTACTCTTTTACTGATATGCTCTTGTTTAATTTTCATATATACTTTGTGAATAAGAATAATTCTTCATATTTATAGATAAAAACTGAAATAAAAGAGTGAAGTATTCTGTCTCATATCACACAGCTTTTCTTCTCATTTCTGATTCTATTTCAATTTTTTTTAATTTTAAAGAGGGTAAAATTAAACACAATAAAGCAGAACAAAACAGAGCACAAAAAGCCTTGTAAGAGACATAAATTTCAAAGCAAGACCATCAGAGATCTTCACTATCTATCATATTGTCTCTTGTTTTGTTCCAACTAGATGTCCATATCTTCACATACAGAGAATTCACATGAAATAACATAGTATAGAATTGATGTGAACAGGACAAGGAAGGCGTTTTAGGTCTTCAAGACCAGGCAATGGGGAAGTCAACAATGGCTGTCATACTGTTTCTTGTTTTCTTCAAAATAGCTGTCCATACCTTCATGTATGTTGAAATTAAACAATACAAAACAGATTAAAATCACTCTGAACAAAGAATAATAGTATTGCTGGATTTCACATCATGACACTACAGAATCAGCACTGGGTACTATTGTGTCTCTTTTTCTTCGAAGTAGTTGTTCTTTTCATCATACGTTATATAATCAGTTCTCATAAACTGTTTATAGGTTCTATGCAGGCATGAGTCTCTACATGTATTTCTTTTTTTAAATTTTTTTTTATTTAAAGAGAAAAAACATGTAAAGTGTAGAGATAATACAGAATTAAAAAAAAGACATAAACAGTAAGAAATCACTAGTTGATAAATTACACATTGTCCTCTTAGAAATAGTTGTTTAAGATAAAAAATTAAAGCATACAAAGTAGATATTCAAACAGTGAGACTGTAAACAGCTATGGATGCATGAGTCTCTACATGTATTTCTATCCTTTCTGTATTAGAGGGAAAAACAAAACTTAGCAAGACAAAACAAAACAAATTCCTGTAAAAACATGAAACCAAAAAGTCGTATAAAACCACAGTACAAGGTGATCTACAATGATTACTGTGTTGTCTCTTATTATCTTCAATAGAATTGTCTATATCATCTGGCATAATTGAATATAGCAGTACATAACAATAATAGGAAAAATAAAACATTGTAGACAGTATAAAACTTGAAAAGCAAGTAATAATCAAACTAGAGTGGATATTCTAGTGAATCTTGTCATCTTCAGTGTAGTTGCCTATACTCTCAGACTTGATACTGTCAATCATAACAGCTTTGAATAAAATCTGTCAATACAAAACAGCAATCTAACAAACCAGATTCAATTAAGATCAGTCATGGTAAAACAGTGTAAGTTATACAGGGCTTCAAATTAAGTTAGTAGAAAATTAAGGGTGATTACCATACTATATCCTGCTATTTTCAGGATAGCTGTCTGTACCCCCAAATCTAGTACAAGTAGACAAACTGGAACAGAACATAATCCATCTAAACAGAGTGGTGTGAGTATTGCGGGTTTTAATTTCTGATACACTAATAACAATATTCTCTGCTTTCTTTTTTTTAGACTATTCCTCCCCTTTCACTCCCACAGGTTGCTGTGCATTTTGGGTCCCACCAACTCCCTCAGTTTTTAGATTGTGGGGGCAACCAGCTATTTACATAAGTGGTTCTGAACCTTCTCAATCCTGGATTTGATCTCAAGTTGTATTCCTTTACCTACAAAAGCTTCAAGGTTTTCCTTCATTATAGCTGAGTAGTTCTCTACTGCACGTAAGTATCCTGTCTTTCCAACCTATCTGCAGGTGCTGGTCCAATTGCCCCTATTTCTCTCTGGTTCCCTGTCACATACAGCATTGTTTTCTCATATTTGATTTTCCATCCATAAAATCTCAGGTTAATTATATTTCCTATGTAGAGCATCTTGATGGACCCTACCTCCTGATCTACTCTGACCTTCTTTCTTTCTTTCTTTCTTTCTTTCTTTCTTTCTTTCTTTCTTTCTTTCTTTCTTTCTTTCTTTCTTTCTTTCTCTCACTGTATCAAGGCCATCTATGTTAGAGATTGTAGCCAACCTTCTCTGCCTCATTTCTGCTATGCTATTTTTCTGCCTTTGCTTGTCTACTTTTCTCCTTCATTCTACTGCCTGCCCTTTTCATTGAGGCTTCTCTGCCACTGTTCCTGAAATCCTGGTATTTTTTCTCTCTCTCTCTAGAATGTCCTTCAGTATTCTCTGTAGGGTTGGATTGGTGGTCACAAATTCCCCCAGTTTCTCTTTGTCATGGAAGCATCTTGTTTCTCCATTAATTTCTAGTGACTGTTTTGCAGGGTACATCAATTTGACCTGATGATTATTTTCTTTCAGGGCTTGGAATATTTCACTCCTAGCTCTTCTTGATTTGAGGGTCTGTGTTGAGAAGTCTGCTGTGAACTTGATGGGGCTTTCCTTTATAGGTAATCTGTTTCTTTTCTCTGATGGCTTTTTATATTCTGTTTTTATATTGAATTTCTGGTATCTTGATTATTATATGTCTGGGTGCAGCTCTGTTTTGGTTGTAGATGGCTGGAGTTCTGTATGCCTCATATATCCAAATATCATTTTCTTTTCCTATGCTTGGGAAGTTTTCCTTAATTAATTCCATGAATAGCCCTTGTAATTGCTTTGTTTTTACTACTGCTTCTTCACTCACATTTCTTATTCTTAAGTTTTAGATTCTCTTGTCGTCTTCTAGCCTTTGTGTTGTTACCATCTATTTCCTTGTTATTTTTAAGAGATATTTCCTTTCATGATCACACATTGCAAACCTGTCTTCAAGTTGTGATAGTCTGTCCTTAGTTTCTTTTAAGCAGTTTTGCCAGATTTCAATGGAGTTTTTAATTTCCTGGTAATCTCTTTGAATCTGCTTCATGTATTCTATATTTTCTTTATATTCTTTATTGAACATTTCTCTCCTTTTTTGTGTTCCTCCCTTCTTCCATCTGTGTCTTGTTGAGAGGTGTTTAGCATTTCTTTTATTAATCTACTTATATCTTGCTTTACTTGATTTAATATTTCACTTTTGAGCTTGTCTATGAGATTCCGAAGATATCGCTTAATGTCCATTGATGCTGTGTCTGATGTTGTGTGTTTGCTGCCCTTAATCTCTTTTGTATTTCCCTCTCCTGGATCAATGTTCTCAGGGTTTTGGGCTGAGGGCTTTTTCTTGTTTCTTTCTCTTGTCATAGTTTTTGGTGTATAGTGGAGGTCCCAGCCCCTTTCTTGTTGGTTATGGTTCTTCTAAAGCATGCTGGTGAGGGATTTCTGCTCTCTCCAGTTTGCTCTTGGTAACTGAGGTGCAAACAGGGGTGGTGTATTCCCGCCCCTCCCCACTGGGCCAGTCAACCTTCGGGGGCCTTCACTGCATTAGTGTGTGCTGCGTGTAGGGAATTGGCCTGGGATGACTTATTGGGTCCCAGTCAGGGGCATGACCCAGGCCAAGCAGATACCACCAATCTGTTCTGGCAAGGGAGCAACCAACTGAAGTCACTGTCATTCCTAGTTCAGGCTCCTCCTTCCTGATTCCAACATGTCATCCATTTGGTTGCCTCCTTCCCGTATGTGTGTGGGTCTTTTCCCAGCACTCACTGTGGGTTAATGGAGGTCCCTTGCCGGCTCCGTTTTCCATTGGGCTCATCAACCTCCATCTTCAGTGTGACCGGCTAGTAGCAGCAGCGTGATTTGGGGTAGATCCGGTGGGTCCCGCTGCCACTCCGGCCATTTGTGGTGGCATGAATTCAGGTGACTGAGACCACTGTGGCTGCTAATCTTAGCTTCTCCAATGGTAGCCCCAGGACTGTGTGTTTGATCAGCTCTTTTGCCTTTGGTTTCTTCCTGGGTCAAGAGGATCCATTTCCCTGTCTGGACCTCTCCAGGATGTTTTATTCCAGCATGAGTTGTCTCACTCAGGGGAGGCTCTGTATCCTGCTGCTTGTCGATCTGCCATCATTTCTCTCTATTTCCATTATTGAAAAGGGAAACCTGTTGTGTTTTCCCAAATCCTTCTTCCCTAGGTCTTGTTAAATGTATGGTATTTGGGTTAACATTAGGGCCAAATTAGTTAAGAAAAGATTAAAATTCAAAATTTGAAGTATACATTCTACTAAATGCAGAGGGCTTTTACACCATTGTAAGGTTGGCAAATCCTAAGGTGAACTAGTAATTTGGAGACTATTTATATCTAGTCACCGCATATTTATCTTTTTGTTTTTGACATACAATATTTGTACATGTTTATGGGGTATCATATAAGTCGATATAGGTATACAAAGTGTAATGAACAAACCAGAGTAGTTAAAATTTTCATCTTCCCAAACAATGATCATTTCTATGTGTTAGAAACTTGTGAACTCACATAGTTATTTTGAAATATATCACACACTGTTACAGGCTATAGTTATCCTACAAGGCTATTGAACATTAGAATTATTTCCTCCTTTCTAATCATGTTTTGGTTCCCTTAGCTAACCTTTCTTCTATCCCCTCTTCTCCTTCTCAGGAGAATATTGACCATCAGTCCACTCTATTTTTCCAAAAGATGAACATTTTAGATTTCACAAATGAGTGAGAACATACAGTACATGCTCAAATGTGCCTGGTTTATTAAATTTAACATGATGTTCTCCAGTTCAGTCCACGTTGATTCAAATAAAAGTATTTCCTTCTTTTTTAATGATGGACTAGTACTCCACTGTGTACACATACTACAGTTTCATTATCCATTCATTCACTGAGGAACACCTTTTTGATCCATATGGTGCCCATTGTGAATTGCGCTGCAACCAACATGACAGTACAGATATTGCTTTGATATGATCATTTCCTTTAGATATGTATACCCAATAGTGATATAACTAGATCATATGGCAGTTTCATTTTTGTTTTTTAAAGGAATCTCAGTACTGTTTTTCATCGTAAGCCTTTTGTTTTGTTTGGACAAGGTTCAGGTGTTTCATTTTACTCCCCTGACATTCCTTTCCCAACCCCCACTTCTGCCACAAGGTCAGTATTCTGCATCTTACCAAAATATTCTCAATTTTCCATGAAGAGCAATTAGGAATGAGTTAGGGATGTTGGCCTCTCTGAAACTAGTGACAGAGCTGCCTAGAACTATTTCTTGCAAACTCCCAGGAGTGTGTTCCTGGTTCTGTTGGTAGGGCTGATTCCAACCAGGTGAGGAGCTGACTTTCCACAAGAATCAACTGAGGCAGGACTTCAGGAACCATGAAGAGAAAGACAGAATTGACAGAAATTGGGGTTTCAGATCCCCAAATGCGAGACACTGACTTTCTCTTCTCTAATCCCTTAGCAGTTGTAGTTCCAGGCTGGTTTAAAAATACTGCAGGAGATTGTACTTCCTCTTTATCTTACCTAAGTGGCTCCAGGTTTTTTCTCCTGGCAAATAACTCTCCTAGTGGAGCTATAAACATGTTGAAAAATGTTCTTGTTGGTTACATAAATAACAAAAATAATTACTCTCTCTGTGTGTGTGTGTGTGTGTGTGTGTATGTGTAGGAAGCTTGTCCAAAGGATATTTCAACCCCTAGAAGACTGCCAGAGGTTCTCTTAGATGACCATAATGGATGTTTGGAAGAAGAGAGGTCGTGATCTCAGGGCTCAGCACAGCCCTGTGACAACCTTTTCCATAATGCTGTGATATAAATCTGAACTCTGCACCCAGTACCACCCCCACATCATTTATCTCTCAGCTCTGAGATAACAGTGGGTCGCTGCAGAAACAACTACTTGCTATGTTCCACCTTGTTTTAGCTGGAAAAAATTTTGATTGGTGTTTCAGTTACCTATTGGCTGTTTAACATTCCCACCCACAACATAGTGGTTCAAAACAATGACAATCATGTAGTTTGCTTACAAACTTTCCTGTTTTGGCAGGGAGAACACATTTTGCTCCACAAAATAACATAGCAAAGATTATCTGGGGGCACTTAAGGCTAGAGGTGATTTGGTGACTTGTGGCTGGAATCATCTGAAGGCTTGCCTACTCACAAATCTGGCATTTGATGCAGCCTATGACTGACACATTGGTTCAAACCATTATCCAGAACTCCTACATATGGCCTGTCTGGCTAGCTGAAGAGGTTCCATGAGAACATCTTAACAGAACATGGAAGAAGCATGTGACATTTTTTTTCTCTTCCCCTGGGCCCTATCACCCTTTCCAGTCTTTTTTCCTGAGCCTCTGCCACATAATCATTTTTTAAAAATTTTATTTAAAGAGGGGAGAAGCAAAACAAAAAAGGGTAGAAACAATACAGAATTTCAAAAAAAAAACAGTAAGAAATCACTATTTGATACATTACATATTGGCTTCTTGGATATAGTCATTCAAGTTACAAAATTAAAGCATACAAAGCAGACATTCAAACAGTGAGGCTACAAACAGTTCTGTTCACTGATCCAACAAAAACTTAGTAACATGGTTATCAATCCTACACACTTAAGTATATATAGAGTTATCGCTTTTAGAGCACTTTCTTTTCCTCCTCTTGCTTTTTAAAAAATTTTTTTATTTAAAGAAAAAATTTTGAAGCAGAAAGAGGGTAGAAACAATACAAAATCTCAAAAACAAAACAAAACAAAACAAAATAGTAACCAGTAATAAATCACTAGTTGATAATTACATACTTTCCTCTTAAATGCAGTTATTCAAGTTACAAAAGTAAAGTCCACAAAGTGGACATACAAACAGTGAGACTGCAGTCAGTTTTGCTCATCCATCCAACTAAAACTTTAGCAACATGGTTATTAATTCCATACACTCAAACATACATGCAGTTATATCCTTTAGAATATTCTCTTTTCCTTTTTTTCCTTTACAATAACTATAATCAATTCTCATAAACTACTTAGAAGTTCTACACATGTATAAGTCTCTACACATATACCTAGCCTTTCTGTATTAGAAGGAGAAACAAATCAAAACAAGTTAGCAATACAAATTTCTAGAGAAACATGAAATGAAAAGAACATACAAAAACACAACACTAGGTGATCTATGGTAGTCACTATGATATCTCTTGTTATTTTCAATAAAATTGTCTATACCATCAAATATAATATAAACTTAGCATTGCTTTACACTATTAATAAAATCTAAACATTGGAGGCATTGTAGGACTTCAAAGGCAGTTAACAATCAAACCAGAATGGATATCCTGAATCCTGTCATCTTCAGAGTAGTTGCCTCTACTCTCAGACTTGACACTCTCAAGCATACCAGATTCAAATAAAATCAGTCAAGATAAAACAGTGGTATAACCAATCTTCTCTGACTTATCTCTGCCATGCTGTTTTTCTGTTGTTATTTGTTTACTTTTCTCCTTCATTCCACTGTTTGCCCCTTTCTTTGAGGTCTTTCTGCCATTATTCCTGGAACCCTGGTGATTTTCTTCTCTCTCTCTAGAATGTCCTTCAGTATTCTTTGCAGGGTTGGGTTGGTGGTCACAAACTCCCCCAGTTCCTCTTTGTCATGGAAATATCTTGTCTCTCCATTAATTTT